>JAPEBW010000061.1:0-102908 GCA_027405785.1 Ophiocordyceps robertsii | reverse complement strand
CAACCCCTTGAGCTCTACGACCTACGGGCTAATAACTCTCCGTATTATAAACTTCGTATATAGCTAGTTAAGCTTCTTTTTTAAGCGGCCGGATTAGTAGTTACGGAGGTCTAACTAAACCTTATCTCTTAGTGCGAAACTCTTTGCTAAAGACCTAGACTTATTAGCGTGCCGCTCTTAGTCTTATGCGGCCGCCGCTATTACCGATTAGTAATAGTCCGTAGTCTCCTTAAGTTTTTAAACGAAGCGAGTGGCCCGAGCCTCTAGCGAGGCGGCTAGGTGCTCTTCCGCTACTATATTCGCTGCTTAAGGTATTAAGGAGGGGGGTTCGAAGCCGTATAGCGCGAAGAAAGGGGATATCCCGATAGACGCTTAGGGCTTGCTATTTAAGGCAAGCTACGTAGCTAGGAGCTAACGGTCTTAGTCCGCTTAGTTCCGTGCTACTACGGCCCGTAAGTAGGCCTATACCTCTTAATTAACGCGTTCCGGGCCCCTATCGGTCTATAGGTAATACGCGGAGCTAAGCAGCTAAGTAACTTAAAGCAGCTTATAGAGGTGCTGCTAAAAGCGCCCTATTTAGTTAGAGCCCCTATCGCTCGTAATTAAGGCCGGCTAGCTATATATCCGCGCTTAGCACTAAAAGAAACGTTCCGTATATACCTCCGCTTCTATAAAGGGCATTAGTTTAAGCACTACTTCCTTACTAAGGCGGTCTTTAATAACCTATATATAGCGATTCCCCCTTAATATAAGCGGAAGATCCGTTATAAAATCTATTTAAATATATATTTAAAACCGGTCCGGGATCGGCAGCTACTTTAAGAGCCCCTTATAGAGCGCCCGCTAGATCTTTATACGGCCGTAGATATTATAGTTACGGAGGAAGCGGCGTACGTAGTGCTATATAAAGGGCTAATAAAAGTCCCTTACGAGCCTTACCGCCGTGCCCTGCCGGCCGGGGTAGCCGATAATACTAAAGTCGTGGATTAGCTATATTAGCTTCCCCCGGAGCTCGTTCCTTAGCTTATCCTCCGGCGGGGCGTCCCTCTTATCGGCTTCTATCGTATAGGGGGCGCCCGGCACCTATAACCTGCCCCTTTAACGGAGGTGCCCCTTTAGGTTAATATAGCAGTCCGCTACCTATACCTTTAATCGTAGCTTCGGATTTAAAAAACGTACGCCGGACTCCACGGCGCGCCGCACGCTCTTATACGTGCGGTCTTAGGAAGCTAGCCTATCTTAAAGACGCTAGAGGCCCTTATCTTAAAAGATCCTCGCTACTTAAGCGCCCGGGCCTGCCTAGCCCCCTAAACCTAGCGCCTAAGGAGGTGCTGGTAGGGAGGGTAGGACATCCGCCTTTAACGTAGCGGGCGGGTTTACCCTATCGGCCGAGGGGGTCGAAGGCTCCTTAATAAGGGCACTAGACGGGGGGGTCGAAGGTTCCTTAATAAAGGAGACCTTAATATACGTGCGCAACGCCGCCTACGGAATAAGCTATAGGTCCCGCGCCTTAATATCCGCGTTTATAGTGCGGTCTTAGTCCCGCCGGGAAAGCGCGTTTAGGACGGCGGAGTCCCGACCCGGCCTATACTTAATCTAAAAGTTAAAGCGGGATAGGTACTTGGCCTAATAGGCCTACCGCTCGGAGAGGTGCTAGCGGGTTATAAAATACTTAAGGTTCCGGTAGTTTATAAGGACTTTAAAGCTCTTATAACTACGGAGCTCCGCCTACTATTACTTAAGGCAGCTAATAATAGCGAGTATCTCTTTATCGTAAATAGCGTAGTTCCTTTCCGCTAAGGTTAGCTTCCTTAAGTAAAAGGCTATAGGCTGCTTCCGGCCTTTTACCTCTTGCGAGAGCGTGCCCTTAAGCGCTTAGCCGCTATAGTCTGCTTTTACTATAGTAGTGCGGTTAAAATCCTATTAAAGCAGCACTAGGGCTTGCGAAAATAGGTCCTTAAGCGTGCGGAACGCACCTTCCTATATAGGTCCTTAATAAAAGGCTACCTTCTTCCCTATAATCTCGTTTAACGGCGTAACGATTTTAGAAAACCCCCGGATAAATATACGGTAGTAATTAGCGAAGCTTAAGAAGCTCCGCACGCTAGTCTGCGTTATTAAAGCATCTTAGTCCCGAATCGCCTATATCTTAACGGGGTCCGCTTAAATCCCCGCGCTAGTATAAATTATAAACTTAAGGTATTTTACCCGCTTAACCTTAAACTCGCACTTATCCGGATTAAGGTATAAGCCGTATAGGTAAAGGCGGTTTAAGACCTTCCGCACTTTCTATATAAAGTCCTCGTACGAGCCGCTGCTATAAATAAGAATATTATCGATATAGGCGGAGGCGAACTTATTAAGGAAGTCTCGAAAGACGTTATTAATATAATGTTAAAAGGTAGCCGGGGCCCCGGTAAGACTAAAAGGGGTTACTAGCTACTCGAATAGGCTATAATAAGTGCGGAAGGCCGTTTTCCACTCCTTACCCTCCGTAATCCGCACCTTATAGAACGCCTATATAACGTTAAGCTTAGTAAACTACTTCGCCTTAAATAGGTTGCGGAGCGTATTAGAGATTAGCGGGAGCGGGTAATAGTCCGGCCGCGTAATCGCGTTAAGGGCCTAATAGTTATAGTAAAAGCGGATTCCGCCCCTTAGTTTCCGGATAAAGAGCACCGGGGCGCTTACCTTAAAGCTGCTCGCCCGGATAAACCCCTTATCTAATAAGTCCCGAAAGGTCTTCTTTAGCACTAATAACTCGGCCCGTAATATGCTATATAGCGGCTTAAAGGGCGCGGGGAACTCCTTTCCTCGCTCGTCCGTGCGGATAAGGATTCTATAGTTAACTCCCGGCTTATAAGGGTTAAGCTTATCGGCCTCGTGCTTTATAAAGAGCGGCAATAAGTCGTAGAAGCGCTATAGGATAACCCTCTATAAGTCCGCTAGCGATTTTAGCGTCTTAGTTTTTAAGGCCTTATTAATATCTATAAGGCTTATAGCGTAAATCGCCGCGTTAGCGGCGGCCTTGCCCTCTTAGCGTGCGAGCCGTTTAACTATACTTACGAAGACTAAGGCGAGCATCTTAAAGGCGTCGGCTAGCCTTAGCATAGCCCCTATCTCTTTAAAGGTGCCGTTAACGTAGCGTAGCTATATCTCCGCTAAGCTAAACTATAGCCTCTTTTAGTACGGAACCGAGAAGAACTATATATATATAAGCTAAGGCTTCCTTAGGATTAAAAGGAATTTAAGCTCCGGGATTACGTATACTACGATAAGCCTTAAGCAGCCGGCTACCTCTATAGCTAGCTAAGTAATGCCTTTAATCTCCGCACCCTTTATTACGCTTAAGGCGCCCTTTACCCGGCGCGGGGTAATCCTCTTAATAGGCACTCGTATCTAACGTGCGAACGCCTTATCTACTACGGCGTAGCACTAATATCCCTTATCTATAAGAGCGGTAAGAGACTTAGACTAATTAAGCATAACCTATATTAAAGTAGGATCCTCTTTTATATAGGCTGCTAGCTCTTACCTTACTTATGCTAATGATTGCGGCTCCGGGGCCCGTCTTTGCCCCGGAGCTATTCTTTTCCCTCCGCCTTATAAAGGGCGGGGTCCTTATCGTCTAAGGCGAGCTAAGGTAGTATATCGACCGCTATAAAGCGGATTCTTATAGAAGGACGCTTTACCGGCTTATATAGGCATTTCGTAGCGAAGTAGGAGCCCGCTCCGCAGCATAGGCATCGGCCGTCGGCACGTCGTTTCTAGATCTTATCGCTAGAGACCTATTTAGCCCGCTGCTAAGAGGACTAGCCCGCCGGCGTATTAAAGGTTAAGGTTATAGATACCTTCTTCGGGCGTTTCGCGCGGTCGGTCCTTATCGCGGTTATAAGGGTATCGCTATCGACGTCGATAGCAGGCGCATTTTATAGGAGGGGGGTAACCCCGTCCCCGCTATATAGAGTGCGCTTCCGCAACTTCTAGAAGCGAGGCGTCTGTTTATAGCCTTAAGCCACTTTCGTAAGGCGGCTAATATACTCACCGTATATAGAAGGTATAATAATAAGGATAAGAAGCTCGCGGAGCGCTAAGGTAATTAAGTTCCGTAGCTATATTAGCTTCGCGCTATCTTCCTATATTATAGTACCCGCCGCTTAAAAGAGGGTCTCCTTAAACTTAAGGAGGAACTCCTTAAAAGACTATCCGTCCCTCTATCTAAGGGTGCGTAGCCTATCCTACGCCTTTTCTTATTCCTATATATTACTAAACGCGTAGATAAGGTGCTAAAAAAAGTCTTAAGGGTCCCGGGAGCCGTTATAGCCCCCCTTTTCTTAAAAACCCGCGATCCTCCTTATTTAAAGCTCCGGCAGCGTGTATAAGAGCGCGTACTAAACGGCGCTCCGGCCGCTATTAAGGCCGCATTCCTCGTTAGTATAGTATTTCGCCTATAGCCGGCTAAGGAAGAAGTAAAAGCTCTCCGGCTTCCCGTCTTATATTGGCTATAAGAGCGGCTTCCGCACTATAGTAATCGTAGGCGCCGCTCCTAGCGCGGCAGATGCTATAAGGGTTAAAATAGGCTTTATAGTCGGCCCTTTTAGTACGGCGAGGAAGTTATCTCTTTAGCCGGCCGACGCACCCTTTAACGCCTTTAAGGCGTTCCGTAACGACTTTATAATAGCGTCGTCCCGCTCCGCTTAAGGCGGAGCTCCCGCTATTATACTATCGAACGAGTCTATAATTAATAGCTTATACTATTACGAAGTAGGCAAAGGCTAGTATATAGGTGCCGTCCGTAGTATTATAATAATAAGCTATAAAGAGCCTGCCTATATACGGCGGGTCCGTGTTTATATATACGGACCCGGCCCTCCTTATATAACAAGGCTTAGGCCGCAGCCTAAGTCTTTATAACCTTATAAGTTAAAGACTTTAATATTAACTAAGGCTTTATTATAAGAAATAGTAAAGAATTTATTTATAGATTTCTAGATTACCTTATTAAGCTTTTAGCCTTTTAGTCGTATTTCTTTATTAAAATAAAAGCAGTTTATATAATAATACTATTTCTTATAAAAGTAAAAAAGTAAAGAAATAAGAGAAAAAAGTCTTTTAAAAAGTAGTAAAAAAAGTAGTAAAAAGGAATTTTCTTTTCTTAATAAATTTCGTACTTTATTGCCCTTTAAAAATATTAAAAGTTTTAATGCTATTTAAAAAAGTCTTTTACTACCCGTTTTTATTTTTCCTTACTTCGTTATCTATTTAGTTAATTTAGTAGCTAGTAAAAAAGCTATTAAGGTTAAAGATAGTCTTTAAAAAGCTCTATATAAAGGGTAGGCCTTATGCCTTAAAAAGATTTTTTTTTATATTTATAAGGGCTTTTTATTATTTAGTTATCTAAGTAGCTAAATTAGTTTTTTCCGGCGATTATAAAATTCTTTTAAAGTTTATTAAGACTTCTTTTTACTTATTTTTTAAAAAAGGCTATACTTAACCTTATAATAAAAAAGGCTTAGTAATAATATTATAATTATTTACTATTATATAATAGTAATTTTTAATACTTTTTAAAATATATTATTAAAAGGCTAAAAGGGCTTTTTACTAGTTTTTATAACTTTATAAATTAGTTTAATATCTTAAGTAAAAAAGCTTATAGATTTTTAAATTATTAATAGAAAGTTTAATAATTTCCTTTACTTTAAGGTTTACTTATATAACTTAAAGTTCTTAAAAGATTATAAGAAAAGCCTTTTTAAAGTAACTAAAAGATTAATTTAATCTTAAATCTTATAAGAAATAGTATATTTTAATTGAAATAAAATTCAACGCTTTAAGTTAAAAAGGCCGTAAAAAATAAGTCTTTTTAAAAAGCTTATAAATTTAATAATGTAGTAAAGTAAAAAAAAGAAATTAATATAATATAAATAAAAGTGCTTTTATAAGTAATTTTTTTTACTTTTTAAAAAGCATAATTAATACGTAAAAGTAAAATAAAGTAAGATAAAATAAACGTACTAAAATAACTAATTTCTTTTATATAAAACGGAAAAAATCAGGGCTTATAACTCTTAAATATAGAAAAGGCTTATTTAAAGTAAAGTATTACTATTTATACTTATTTATATCTCTATTTATACTTACGCTTTATTTTAAAGATATATACTAGCGCTAGCCCGCCGGACTTATTTATACAGCCTGTATATAGTAAGTACCCGTACCTTTTAAATGCCCGCGCTCGCCTACGCCCGCCCGCGCTTATATACGCAGCCTATACATAGCCTTATTAGCTATCGCTTAATTCGCCTAAAAAACGTATTTTTAAAGCTTTTATAAGATACGCGTATAACGCGGCCTATTAATTAATCCGGGCCTTGCTAGTGCCGCGGGCGAAGTTATAAGCGCGCTATTAATGCTCTTAATACTACTTAGCGGCACTATTAGTAGCTATATTACTATCGGTGCTACTAAGCGGCGATATAGCTATATTACTACTAGTGCTACTAGGCGGCGATATAGCTTATATATATATAGGCGAGGGTCTTATATATATATATAAGCGAGGGTCTTTAATAAGAGCTTTAAAGGTATAATATATATATATATAAGCGTAAGCGGGCGTGTAGGTATTTAAAAAGTATAAGTACTAACTATATATAGGCGGTATAAATAGACGGGGCAGGCTAGCGTTAGTACGTCTTTTTAAAATAAGGCGTAAGTAAAAATAAAAATATATATAAGTATAAATAGTAATACTTTTAAGGTATTTAATAAAAAAGTAATTTATAAAACAAATTAGCTTATAAATAAAAAAGTGGAAAATAATTAATAAAGTAATAAAGCTTTAATTTTATTATTTTAGTAGCTATTTAATACTTAATATATAAGAAAGAAGGATTTAAAAAAAAGTTAGGAAATAATAAATAGTTTAATAAATAATAATAAATAATACATAGTTTTTATTAAAAAGGAGGTTTATAAAAAGTTTATATAAGGTCTATATATTAAATAAAAATGTAAATAGCCTTTAAGTTTATACGTAGCTAAAAAAATAAAAAGATGCTTTAAAAAGGCCGAAATTAAAAGAAGCTTTAAAAAGGCTTTTTATTACTAAACTTTTATTATTTCTTATATAATAAGTAGTAAGGCGTAATATATTTAATTTAAATTTACTAACTAAAAAGGGAGAAAAAGACTTAGTGCTAACTACTAAACTAAATAAGGTAAGGGTATTTTATTATGCGGATTTCTTATATTAAAACTAAATAAAAAGAAAAAAAGAAAGAACGGAAAAAAGTTAAAGGAAGGAGGAGGAAAGACCTCCTTTTATACCTTTTTAAAGCTACTAAAAGGCTTTCTTTTAATATACTTTTATATACCTTTATATACTAATCTATAACTTATACTTTATATAACTTATAAGGTTATTAAACTACTTTTTCAGGTAATAAAAATAGCTTACGCTATCTTTATTATACGTTATAAGTAATATACGCTTTATTACTTATAACTAGCTTATAAGACTAAATATCCTTATCTTAAAACCTTTTATAAGATTTTATCCTCTTTTAAAAGGAGGCCTCCTGCCTTAGCTTTATATAAAGTATTAGTTAATTATATAAGGTATTAGTTAATTTCTTTAATACTAATTCTATTACTAGCTAAAGCTAGCTTAAGCTAAATATAAGCGTATTTAGCTTATACCGCTTATAGCTAATACTAGCTATTTTTAACTATTAAGCTATATCGTCTCTCTTTATAACTACTAGTATTTATTTTAATAAGTATTACTTACAACTAGTAGTATCTACTTTATTAATTACTTCTTTATATTTAGCGGTATTTACTTTACTAGATATTAGTACTTTTAGTACTTAGGATTATTAACGGAATAGGGTTTCCGTTATATATTCCCTTTTTAAGGGTCTTTTTAAATTTAAAAAGATAAACGTTCTTTCTTTTAAAGTTTATTCTTAACCTTAAGAAACTAACTAAAATATTTAAAGAAATCCTACTTTAAAGAGAGTAACCTTAAGAATTCTTTAAAGAAAATCCTAATCTTTTATCTTTATTAATTTTTAAAACAAAAATCTTATTTAGATTTCCTTTTACTTTTAGTATTTAAAAAAGTAAAGAAATCCTATCTTAAAAAAAATAATACTTCCTTATAAGGGTTTAATTAATTAAAATCCTTAACTTTTCTTAAAGCATTTTTTAAGTGCTTTATAAGTTCTTAAGTATTATCCGAACTAAGATAGTCTTTTTACTTTATTAAAGAAAAGTATTTTTAATTTTCTATTTTCTTAGCAAGTTTAGTTTCTACTATATATTTACTCTCTTTAACTCTTTTTAAGTTTAGCTCTCTTACTACCTTAGCTTTTTATAAAGTTAGCTTTAGTAAAGATATATAAAAAATAAAGTATATAAGTAAATTAGTTAAAAGTTTTAACTTATAATTAACTTTTCTTATTTTCTTTATAACTTTAAAAAGTCTTATCTTTTTATACTCTAAAGACTTATTAAGTTTATTAATCTTAAGATTTTTTATAAAAAGATATACTTTATTACCTTTAAATAAAGAATGTTTTTAAGACTATCTCTTATTATAATAATAAAATATCTTCTTAGTAATATATTCTAATTTTAATTTTATAAATCTATATAAGTTAAATAACTACTTAGAGTTTAATATAGCTTTTTTAGCTATAACTTCTTTAAGTAAAAAAGACTTATAAGCTTTAAGTATAAAGCTATAATTTATAAATACTAAAGTATTATTAATAAGCTTAAAATAAAAAGTATTATATACTAACTATGCTATAAGCAATTTAAAAAGCTATTTATCCTATTATTATTATTATTATTATTAAGTTTATACTAAGGACTTAATCTAGGTTTTTAGAAATTCGATATTTATAAATAAGAGGGAAAAACCGGAGTGCTTAAAGTAAAACCTCCTCTTATTCGCGCTTAGTCCGCCTTATATAAGGTCTTATAACTTTATATAAAGAAAAATAAGGTGCGCTTTCCGCTATAAGTATATCCCGCTTACTAAGTAGTTCGACGCGGCTTAGCAAGGCCGGGGCCGCCTTTAACTTAAGCGGCTTACGGTTTAAAGCACCGCGCTCCGGGCTTAAGGTATAGGTAATAGCCCCTCTCTTATCCCCCTTATCCGCCCTCTTATTATAGGGGCAAGAGGATAGGCGGGATTTCGGCCTATACCCCTCCCGTAAGCGGCGCGACCTTAAAAAGTAAGCTTATAATAGTCTTTATTAATAGGAATTCGGCTCCCCGCCGTGCGTATATATTCTTAATTAAGCTTGTTATTTATTTAAGCCGCTTAGTTACTAATCTCGCGCCTATTTTAAGGATAAAGCCTCCCGTATACTACGTGTATATAGTCGCTTTTCTTTTTCTTTTACTAAAGACGCGCTTACCCTTCTTTTAAGCTTATTATATACTTACCGCCCCGCCTTCTTTATATACCCGCTGTTCCGCTATTATTACGTTCGTTATCTCCCTCCTTATTATACTAAAAAAAAAGTTACTTCTTTTAACCTTAATATAAGTCTGCTCCTTAAGCTACTAAGTAAGGATACTAAAGATAAAAAGGCCTAAGCGTATTATAGCACCGAGCGTAAAATCCCTTATTATATATATATAAGCCGTTTATTAAGCGATAATACGCTTATAGTTTTTTAAGGCTATTAAAACTAAGCTTATATATATTTAAGTCGTATCCGCTATATAAGTATATGTAGTTTATATAGCTAATCTTCTTTTAGCTATCTTTATAAAAGCGTATATTACTTACTCCTTAAGTAACCGTTTTTATTTTCGGGTAAGTAATCTCGTATTAAACCCGCTTATATACTTTAGCTAACCCCTTATATAGCTTACCGCTATAAGTAAGGATATAGCTTATAAGCTTTACGCTGTTTAAAAGAAGTTATATAAGTCCGGTCGGCCTATTAAGCGCTTTATATATATAAAGCTCGCCTCTACGGTAATAAAGCTTTAGTAGCGCGCCGGTATTATTATAATATAAGCCCTTACGTTTAATACTACTCCCGGCCCGGCCTCTCTTAATAAGAACGTTAAGTTACTTACCTTTACCTTTAGCCGCTTCGTAGATAACGCGCGTATAGCCCGCGAGGCTTATACTAAGCTTACTAATAAGGTTAACGGCACTATTATAGTTATTTACTAAACTATTTACGCTATAGCTTAGAACTTAAAAAGTATAAAGAATACGCTATTTATAATAACCGATTACCTTAGCTTTAGCGGCTATAAAGGCTGGGATATTACTTTTAAAGGTCGTTTGCTTAACTTAAACTTTATACGTGCTTATACTATACTCGCTCTACTTAAGCCTCTGCCCCTTAAGGTCCTTATTGTTTTAAAGGACTTTAAAGCTAAGGCTAAGGCTAAGAAGAAGGCTTAAGCTAAGGCTCTTATTAAGGCCTATACTTAAGAGCGCGCCGCTCTTACCTATAAGCTTAAGTATAAAAAGGCACTTAAGGGTAAAAGTAAGGGAAAGGCTATTAAAGCTAGCATTATATTTAACTTAAAGGAGCTTAAACTTAATATTAATAATAACAAACTAAAAGAAAAAAAAGGCTAAGGCGATAATAACGAGGCTAATATTAAGGTCCTTAAGGATAAGGGCAGCCTCTTACTTAGCCTTAATACTATCCTTATTATTTCTAACCTTAAAAGCGGCGGTAGTAGCGATAATAATAATAACCTTACTTCGCCCTTTATCTCGCTTACCCTTAGCTTATCTATAAGCCGCGATATCCCCTTAGCTACGCTAAAGCGGGTTTATAGTCTTTTTAAAAGCAGTGCTTTTAAGGCTAATAGCCTTATAACTACTGCCTTAAAGCGTATTCGCACCGCCCTTACTCTTAACTTAGTTAATAAGGAGGGGGATATTAAAGACCTTAGCTTAAACCTTAAGTACTTTTAGTTTTTCGCTTATAATAAGGCTAAGTCTTTCCCCCTTAACTTTCTTATAATGCTTAACTCCGCTTAGTTAATTAAGTACTATTTTAGTCGCCTTACTTAGCTTAGCCTTATACTACTTTCGATGCTTATAGCGGGAACTTTATAAGCCTTAAAGTAAACGCCTTAGCGGGCTGCTAATAAAGCGACGTCTTTTATATTTACTCTTACCGCGACTTTAAGTCGCTATAGGCGCGGGCGGGGGGGGGAGGGCGCTAGTTACTTTAACTTATAGTTATAGCTAAACGGGGCGCTTTTATAGCACTCTTTAAACTAATAAGTCCGCGGTTACTCTTAGTCGCCTTTAATATAGCGCCGGGGACGATAATAATAAGCTTAAGCATTAGCTAAGGTAAAGGGGTAGTATTAAAAAAGGGAAAGTAAAAGGAAAGCTAGCTAAAGCGCTAGCTTAAAGTAGGTTTAATAAAGGCCTTATAAGCTAGATAAGGTAGTAAGAAGGGGGGGGGGATAGTTTTAGCGTTTTAGTACTTTATAATATTTATTATATTTATAAGTTATCCCCTTAAGCTAAGCTAAGGGGACGATTTTATTAATATACGTCCCCTCTTAACTAAGGTATAGCTAAGGCCGCCGCGTGCACTTTATCTTCCCCTTAATATAGCTATATTACTAAGTTAAATTATCGTAAGCGTCTTAAGCTTAAGAACTACTTTATTAAAGTAGCCGCTATTTCTTATTTTAAAAGCTTCGCTTATACCTTACCTATATTACGGAGTCGCTATAGTAGCGTCTTCTTTACCTTACTAATAAGCCTATAGCTTATTATCGCGTAGTAAATAGTATCCCGCTATTACTTATAGTTATAAAAGGGCGATATTACTTTAAGTATATTACGGCAGAATAAGAAGTCTTTAAAGCTTATTACCCCGGTTGATATTTAAGTAATCGTAAAGCTTAAGTACTTAAGCAGCGCCTTATACTAGTTAAGCGCTATAGCTTTATCGAACTAAGGTAGTAAGTTAGCAGGGTAAAGCGTAGTTTAGCGCTATTTAATAAGTTCCTCCTTTAAGCTTTACTATTTAGCTTATTCTTTAAAGAGGATTTCCTTTATTCTTTTCTTTTCTTAAAGCTTAGTAGACTTAACTTAGGACTATACCCCCCTTAATACCTTCGTAAGCGGTAGTCTTAAGGGCATAAGCCGCCTTAGCCGTTATTTATATTATTAAAGTAGTCTTGCTACTAATATAAATACGCGCTAAATTTAGTTTAAGGTTTTAAAGTCTTTTAATCTTTTAAGGGTATTAGCTATTTTTTAGTTAAGGTAAAGGTTTATTAGCGGGACTTAAGTTTTAGCTTTAAGCTAGTAAATTAAGGTAGCTTAGTAGGCCTTTATAACTATTTAAAGGTAAGCGGTTTAATCCTATATTAGTTTCGCAGCTATTTAGCGGGGCTTTCTATTTACTAAGGTTATTTTATAAAATATAACTATAATATATAATATAAAGAACCGGACGACTTTACTATAAACTTCTTAGGCCTTAAGTAAGGTATATCCTTATATAAACGCTATAAGCTTTATAAAGGCTAAGTTCTACCTTTTTAGCTTAGCGTATAGCTTATTAAGGTATGCTTTTTACTTAAGCTTATAGTTTACTTATACCCTTAAGAGCTTAGCGTTTTAAACTAGCACTACTATAACGGCCTTAAGGTAAATAAGGGTCGTAATCGCTTTATATTTTCTCGTAAAGTAAATAAGCTTACTTTTTAAAGGTTTAAACTTTACCGCGAACTCCTTCGCTTATATAACGTATACTTCTTAAGCTACTTTAAGCCGCGCTATTATTAATCCCTCCTTAAAGCTAATGCTAAGGATATTTATATTATTAGCGAAACTAATAATATAAACTCTTTTTAGCTTTTTTAATCTTTTATAAAAGGGTATTATATAGTAAAGGAATAGGATTAAAGATAGTAATAAGCCTTAAAAGACCTTAGTAATAATTCGGACTAATATAGCCTTTTTTTATTAAAATAAAAGGTTAAGTAGCGCTTATTTATAAAGCTATAAGCTAGCTTTATAAACTACTTAAGGTAGTTTTAAAGGGTAAGCTCCTTTAAGAGTTTCTTATAATTAACTATATTAAAGGCCCCCTTAATATTAAGTTAAAAGAACGATATAATCTCTTTTTTAGCTTACGTTATATATACTAGTTCTGTTACTTAAAGTATTACCGCCTTTATAAACCTCTTTTTTTTATTCTTAAACTATCTTTTAAGTAAGACCTTATTCGCTTCCGCCGTAATTATAAGTCTTTAAGCTAAAATCTACTTTAAGATCTTACTTATTATTAATAAGAGGGAAATAAGTCTTTACTTTTTAGTAGTACGGTATACTTTAGGTTTTTTCCTTAGTTTTCTTAGTACTACTATATTCTCGGATCGGAACTAAGTCGGAAAGTATAATATCTTTATATAGGCCGTAAAGATTATCGCTAGCTAAGCTAAGAGCGCTAGGCTATAAAGCTTAAAGAAGCTAAAGGGGATCTTTTTTAAGCCCGCCGCTTTTTAGCTCGCTATCTTACTTATTGCTTAAGATATATCTATAAAGTTAATACGCCGCTTTATAAAGAGTTCTCTTTTAGCTATAAGCTAAGAAAGTCTTAAAAGCGTTATAGCTTTAGCTAAAAAAAAGCGTTTTACTAAAAGTTAAGCTTTCTTTTTAAAGTTAAGGGTTAGTTAATATTCGTAGCCCCTTTTAATTAATAGTAATAAGTACGCCGGGTTTAAAAGCAGCTTACTATATAGCCGCGCTTACTATTTAACGTTTTATAGCTTAGTATTATTAATGCTAATCTCCTTAAAAAAGTCTTTTTAGTATTCCTATCTCGTATTATATACGGCTTGCTTTTAAGCTATAGCCGCTTCTTATAGCGCTTTTTAGTTTACTTAAGTCCTATATTCCTTATAGTGTTTTCGGGCCCTTTTCGCGGCTTAAGTAGCTTAGGCCGCCTTAAAGGTAAACTATACGTTGCTTTTTAAGATCGCTTGCTTTTAGTATAGGATAGTCGCGCAGGCGATTTTATTAAGATCGTTATATAAGCTATCTATTTCTATATTGATCTTTTATAAGCTACGGAGTATAGGCAATTATACCTTAAGCTAGGATAAGGTTTCCGCCTTAACCTTTTTTTTTCCGCCTCCTTTTACTTTAATATAGCTATTGCCTCTTTTAGCCTTAAGCTTATCTTAAATAAGACTACTTATAAGATATAGTTAGACCTTATAAAGTCTAGGTTTAAGCTAATAAACTATATAACTATCTTTATTATAGCTTATATAAGGTAAATTATACTATCTTTATACCTATAAAAGAAATATATATATTCCCCTCTTAGCGTAGCTAGCTTAAGCCGGAGCCGCGCGGCCTTTTTAACGAGCTATTTTACCTTATTAAAAGTTTAGTTATAGGCGTCTTAAAGCGGGTAATAGATATTAAAGTCCTTTATTAAAACTAGCGGGCCTTAGTTATTAACTTCTCTTAAGGCCTTAGCTAAGCCCGTTTATATTTCTTTTAGTAGCGAGTATAAGAACCTTAACTTTATACTATTACTAAAAGTTATCTCGCCTTAATTATATCCGGTTTATAATATCTACGTCCCCGCGTTATACTTCTTATAAATATATATCGCGTTGCGGCCTTCCTTATAAACTAGCTAGTATAGTGCGCCTCTTAAAAGCAACGCCCTTAAGCCTTATATTTTCTTTATCTCTTAAAGCGCTATTACGTTATACTTAGCGCAGTAGCTAAGAACTAGTTATGCTAGCTTATATCTTTTCTATATACTTTAATAGAAGACTTTTAATTTTATATATAAGGGGTTAAGGTAAAGTTCGTTATTTAAGATAAAGTAATAGCTTAAATTAGGAGCGATACGCTTTATTGCTTTATATATTGTTTAATATTACTTAAGTTAGTGCTTATTACTTATACCTTGGCCGGCGGGGCTAATAGCGTCTGCCTATCCTTCCTTAGCCGCTTAAAGCGTTTCCGCGCTTATAATAAAGTAGGCCCTTAGTCCTTTATAAAAGGAAGGGGGATTTAAAGGTCTAGCTAGCTATAAGTGCTAGTAAAGTATTATAGGCGGTTTAAGTAATAGTCCCTTGCCTTATCTTAGGCTTTTACCGCTATAAGATAAGTACGGGACTACGCTAAGTGCTGCCCGCTATAAGATATATAGTTATAAAGGATTTCGCCTTTCTTTACGCAGCACTTATCTTCGCTACTTATATATAAGGTCTTTTTATAATAAGTATAAAGCTATATTAAAGTATAACGTTTAATAATATACTTATATTTATAGTTATTATAGTACTAAGTAGGTTTAATTAACTTATTATATAGCTTATATTAAAATATTTAAGCCTTAAGGAATCAGCCTATATTATATAGCTTATTAGCTTTCGCTAAGCTACTTATACTAATAATAAGGGTTATAGCTATTAAAGTCTTAGTTTAAAGGCATATTACTCGCGCTTATATAACTTTTACTTTATTAATATTAGCAATCTTCTTAATTAAGAGCGCTTTATCTATCTTAAAGACCCTTATTAAGATATTCTTTATAATTACTATATAGGCCTTATATACTATCGCTACCTTTAGCTTAAAGACGCTCCTTACTTAGTCTTACTTTTACTAATAAGGTCGTGCCGCTATATTAAACATTACTATAATATCCCCGCTTAAGAGGCATCTCGCTATTATAGCGAAGGAGATATTAAGCGCTACGTTAATTGCTTTAACTATATCTTTTAGCTTGCGGTTTAAGATATCCGGTATCGCTCTTATTAAGACTACTACTAGCTCGCGTTTATGCTAAGGCGGGACCGGCTTTATCTTCGCGTCGTACTATGCTAGCCCTTTAAGGCTTACTATTACTATTACTTAAGTCCTTTTAAGTCCTCCCCTTAAGCCTTAAGCTTAGCCTTATCTTAGTTCCTTATATATAGCTTTTTTTATTACGCTTTAAATAGCCCCTTAAAGCTTAAAGTTAGCTTATACTATAGTTAACGCGCTTTTAGCGCGCTTTTTAGCGCGGAGGAGGGTTTTAACTACTACTTATACTTAATCGAACTATGCATATAAGACTATACCCGCGATTTTATTATAGGCCTTCTTTTTATTAGTATTATATATAGTCCGGCTAGGCTACGCGCCGTTATCTTATTAAGGTATATTTAGCTCTTTATTTAAGTATATAAAGCTTAAGGGTATCTTATCGCGCTAAGCGCTACGGTCGATAGCGGTATAAGGCGGGCTACCTCCTTACTCTTATATCCCCTAGCTATGCTATAATATCGTCTTAAGGGGGTAACCGATACCGCTAAATTAATTCTTATTATTAGTAAGAGTTTTAAACGCGATACGTACCCGCTATAAGTAAGTATTTAGTTTGCGAAGAATTTTTTTTTTTAGCCTTAATATAAAAGCTAAAAAAGATAGTTAAGATATATATATATAAAGAGGCCGGCTTACTAGCTAATAGCTTATTACTACTTTTTAATATAATAATAAGGGCTATAATACCCGCTATAAAAAAAGTAAGAAAAAAAAGGTTAGTAAAGCCGCTTTTAGCATTAAAGAAGTTTAATAACTAGCGTTATAATTATACGCTTAAAGTATAATATATTTAAGAAAAGTATAAGATTAATTAAGACTTCTTTTTAAGTTAAAAAAAGGTCTTTTACTTAATTTATAACTACTTAGATACTAGCTTATAGTAAACTTTAGTAACTTATTATAGCATTAGTATAAATTAAAGCTATAATTAATAAAAGTTCTTTAAGTACCTTAACTTAATTTACTTTAATATAAATATTTTATCGCGGGGTACGGCAGCTATTTATATAATTAAATAAAGCAAAAACTAAAATTTTATAGTATTCCTCTTTAAGTTTAAATAAAGGCTTTTTAAAGTAAAAAGGGGGTTATAGCTATATAATATATAAATTCTATTTTTAAAAGGCGCCTTAAGCCTTTACTTAAAGGAGGTACTTATAATAGTTAACCTTTTAACTTTAAGCTTTTTAGCGTATACTAATTAAATAGTATAAATCGTAGTAAATCTAAAAATAGTATAATAAACTAAGTAGCTGTTTTAAAGCTAGAAAAGAGCAATAAGTAAAGCAACTTAAGACTAAAAACACTAAGAGAATAATACTTTAGGAAGTAAAATCAATGTTATAAATAAGCTAAAAAGAGGATAAAGTTAACTAAATATATTAAAATATTATATTTATAGAATAAGAAAGTATATTCCTTGCTTTTATAAGAAAAAAAAGGAACTTTATAATCGCTATAGCTATAGCTAGGGAAATAATTAAAGTAGATTTTAACTTAAGAAAAAAAGAAATTTACTAAAAAGTTAAGCGCTAAAAAAGAAAACAGAATAGTAAATAGCTTAAAGGTTAATAAAAAAGCACCTATATACTAAACTTAGTATTACTTAAGGTTATTATTAATATAAAAAAAGCTTAACTTACTTATAAATATAAGCTATAACTACTATATTATAATAAGTAAAAAGGGAGTAATAAACCTATAAATACCTTTTATAAATAGAACGAGAAAGCGACTATATATATGTTTTTAAAGGATATATAAATACTTTAAATAAAAGGAATTATAGTATTTAAGATTAAAATAAATAAGTATTTAAAATAAAAGTTTCCTTATATAGTATTAAAGTTAAGCTATAACGTATTCTTAAGGAGGCTATAAAACAATTAAGGTAGTTTATAACGCTAAGGAGAACTAATCTTAGTATAAAAAGGCGTGGATTTAAATTAGCTTAATATAGTTAAAAGAGGCTATAAGGATTATAAGTATTTAAAAAGCAAAGCTAAAAAGCGCTTTAATCTTTATAGCGGAGGATTAATAAAAAAAGGGTGAAAAGAATAGCTAAAAGTAGTAATACGCGCTAAATATAAAGGCAATTATAATTAAAAATATAAAAAAGGCCTTTTAGCTAAAGATATATATTAACTTAGTAGACTATATCTTAGCTTAAGCACTATAAGCCTACTTAAACCTTTTTATTCTTATAAAAGCGCTTAAGTAACTCCCGTTTTAACTAAGTATAAACTATAAGATTTATCTTACTTTAAATAAAAATAGTAAGGAGGTATTATAATTATAAAGGCCTTTATATAATATATTAAAAAAAAGCTTTTTATCTTTTAAAAGACTTTAAATAAGTTATTAAAAGTAAACCTTATTTACTTAAGTAACTTATTAGCTATAGCGCTAGTATTATTTATAAAGATGTTTTATAACTACTTATACTTTTACTATAATTAGTAAGCTTGAAATATAGTTATAAAAAGAGACTAATATATACTACTATTAATTATAAAGACGCTATAAATATTTATAAAGGTATATTAGTTTATAAAACTTAATATTATCGTAGCGTTTTATAAGATTAAAATAGTAAAGGGCTATAAGTTTTAAACGGTCTTTAAAATAATGTTCGGCTTATTTAAGTAATACGTATATTTATTTAGCTTTATAAAGATACTAGCTTCCTTTTAATGCTATATTAACTAAGTATAAAAATACTAACTTTATAAGTTTCTTATAGTATATATAAATAATATACTAATTTAATTATGAAAGTTAATTTATAATAATTTAAAGAAGGTAGTAAAAGTGCTTAAAAAGCTAGAAAAAGTAGGCTTTATATTAAACTTATAAAAATAGGACTTTATAATATAAGAAACTTAGGTTTTATTCTATAAGCTAAGGGCAAGGTTTAATATAACTTAAAAAAGATTTAAACTATCTTAATATAATAAGCACTAAAAAATATAAAAGGCGTTAAAAGCTTCTTTAAGTTTGTAAATTACTATTATACTTTCATCCCGCTTTATATTAAAGCCTTATAATATTAAAATAGTTTTTGCAAAAAGAATATAGTATTTATATAAGCTAATAAGCACTAAGCCGCGTTTAAATTTATTTAAGAAGTATTTTATAATATATTAATACTATAACTATATTACTTTAAGAGAAATACTTACTTAAAAGTAAACTACTTTATAAAAAGCTACTTATAATTTTAAGATATTTAGACTTTTAAAAATCAACGTTATATAATATATTAGCGTTTATAGTACTAACAAATTATAAAAACTTAAAGTACTTTATAAT
The DNA here is from genome assembly GCA_027405785.1 of Ophiocordyceps robertsii. Classification (NCBI taxonomy): domain Eukaryota; kingdom Fungi; phylum Ascomycota; class Sordariomycetes; order Hypocreales; family Ophiocordycipitaceae; genus Ophiocordyceps; species Ophiocordyceps robertsii. The sequence goes on along the minus strand of JAPEBW010000061.1, from coordinate 83,728 downwards.
AAAAAAGAAGTTAAATAAAAAGGTAATTAAATAAGTAATAAAGCTCGTTTTATATAACTTTATATTAAAGTACTACTTAAAGATACTAGTAGTAGTTATAAAGTTGCTAGTAGCTAAGCCCCTAGGGGCAAGACCTTATTAAACTAATAGTATAGTTACTTTATAAAGCTAGTATAAAAAGCAATAATACTATTAAGTATTATTAGCGGATATTTATTTATTAGTATAATAGTAACCCCTTTTATTATGTTATAATAGTGCTTAATATATTGTTAAACCTTAATTAAAATACGCCGGCGGGGAAATTAAATAAAAGAAAAATAAGATAAAAGGTTTAATTAATTTTAAATAGCGCGCGGCTAATAAAATATTTAGTTTTTTTAAGCGGTAAGTATATAAACCTTTTATAATAATAAGTATAAAGTATATAATTATAATAATATAAGTAAAAGAGAAAAGTATAAGCTTAATTACTTATATAAATAAAGCGGGCGACTTTATATATTAGCTTAAAAATAAAGCAAATAAAAATAAAGGTTAGCTAAAACTTAACTTAAACTAAAGCTAAAATACGCTTAAAGAATAAGTATACCCGGCTTAGATATTTTATAAGTAAAAGATATTAAAATAGTAAATAGCAATATTATAAAAAGATAAGAAATATTAAGCGGTATATTAAGTTATATATTATAGCGACTAGTCGCTTATATTAAAATAGTAATTAAAAGTTTAAGTAAGTAAGTATATAATTAATATAAAAAGGCGTTTTTATTTTAAGGACTACTTATAAGTGCTAAGTAAAGCTTAACACTTTAAAAAAAAGAGAATAAAAAGCTAAATAAGCTTTAAGTCTTAATTACTTAGTAAATATATAATTTAATAGTAATAAAATATTAAAAACTTTAAATAACGCTTATAATATTAGTTTAAGAATTCTTTTAGCTAGGCTAATTATTAATAGTATACTAGCTTACTATAAACTACAAACTATATAATTAAAGCTACGTTTAAAAATAGCTTTAAAAAGGGCTTTTTTAACTATTGCCCCTTTTTATATAACTATTTATATACTTTATAATAAACTTTATAATTAAGTTATTTTTATAAAAAGATAGTCTTATAATACTATTAATTAAGTAATAAAAATAGTAAATAGTACGATAAGTTATAGTATTACTTAGCTACTTACTTTATTATAAAACTAAAGCTTATAAAAAGAAAAGTCTTTTAGCTTAAGTTATAAAGGCTTATTAACTACTTATTAAGTTAAGATTAAAAGCGGGGCTTTTTACTTAGTATATTCCCCGCACTTAGTTAGCTTATACTATTAATACTATTTTTATAATTATCCCCCCTTTATAATAAACGCCCTTAGCTATTTAGTTAAAAGTATATTAAGTATACTATTAATAAAAAAGTACGTAATATAAAGTTATAGTTATATTCTTAGTTAGTATTATTCTATAAATATATATAGTTAAAATATAGTAGTATATATGCTTAGTAGTTATATATAATTAAATATAGTATTAAATACGCAAGGTTATATATAAAGTTATAGTAATATTAATTACCTTTAAGCAATTATAAGTATTACGCCTATATATTAATAGCAATATACTAATTAAAAGATTATTATATATATCCCCGTACTTTTTGTTTTTCTTTTTTTTAACTTTTCTATAATTATTTTACTATTAAGTCTTTTATACCTTTTTACTCTTTATTTAATATATATTTATACTTTTTTATTATCGCTAATATACTTTATACTTTAAAGCCGCGCTTAACTAATAATCGCGCTTACTTTTTATGTTTAATATAATATTAACTTTTAAGAGGTTTGCCCTTAAAGTATTATAGCTATAATTTAAGTTCTCCTTAAGTCCTTAACTCTCTTTTAGCTAAAAAGGCTAGTACTAATACTAAGATAAGTTAAGCTAAAAAGACGCTTAGCTTATAGCTACTTTATAATAAAAAAGCAGCTCTTAAAAAAGTACTTATACTTAACCTTATACTTATCCTTAAGGATATAGTAATTAATACGCTTATTAATAATTAGTAAATATAAAGTAAGTTTTTTACACTTAGTATTAGTAGTACTAATATTAATACTACTCCTTAAAAGTAGTAATAATAAGATTAATTAAGCCTTAAGATATTAGCGATATTAAGCTATAATACTCCGCTTAGTCGGCGGATAGGAAATAGGCGCGTATAAGGGATAAGTACGTTTTTAGCGAGAGAGAAAAAAGGTATATATAAGCGCGCGTTGCGTAGGAGGCTTTACCCTTAAGACCGCGAGCGGGATTAGTAACTAAGCAGCGCGGCGCGAACGTATAATAAGCTTAATTAAGAATATACGCGCACTACGGGGTGCCGAATTCCTATTAAAGGAGCCCGCCTCGGGCCTATTCTTTAAGGCCGCGCTACCCGTAGCTAAGGCGCGGGACGGAATCCCGTTAACCCTCCCGCCCCTGTATTAAGGGGGCGGCTAAAGGGGGATAAAAGATAAGCTACTACCTATACCTTAAGTCCGGAGCTTTAAGGCTCCGGGCCGCGGGCCGCTTAAGTTAAAGGCGGCCCTAGCTTAGCTAGGCCGCGTCGAACTACTTAGTAAGCGGGATATACTTATAGTAAAAAGCGCACCCTTATTTCTTTATATAAAGTTATAAGACCTTATACGAGGTAGACTAATCGCGAAAAAAAGGAGGTTTTACTTTAAGCACTTTAGTTTTTCTATTTTAATTAAAAATATCGAATTTTTAAAAACCTAGATTAAGTCCTTAGCGTAAACTTAATAATATTAATATAATACTCCGCTTATTATACCTTCCCTTAAAATAAAATAGCTTAATATAATAAGTTATAGTAATAGTAATAGCGATAATAATACTTAAATAAATATTAGTAATAATAAGGCTAATATTTTTATTATTTTATAAGCAAAACATATATAATTTAAAGCTAAAGCCCGCGCTATTTATATTAGCGGTATAATACTTACTAAACTTTAATATATATTATTTCCGTACTATTATTATAGCTTATAAAGTATTTAAGCTAAAGCTTATTAAGGTTATAAAGATTAAGTATATATTTTTTAGCGTTACCTTTATAAGGTATAAGTAATATTATTAGCGTATAGCTACTTATAATTAAGTATATTATTAGTTAACTATTATTAGTAATAAAATTTATTAGTACTATTTATTAGCTAATCCTTATATAAGCAGCTATATTAATAGCTAGTAATAATATTAATATAGTTACTATACTTAATTATATTTTAGAGCTTAATATACTTAATATTAATAATACTAACTTTAAGGATAATAATAATAGTAATAACGCCTTTATATTTAGCGAGAAGACTTACTACTATTTTATTATAACAGCTTAGTATTTTTATAAGGCGTTTAATATTACTAAGATAATTTATTAAAAGAAGAACGGTATTATAAGTACTAAAAATAATTAAATAGTAGTTAATATATAATTAATATATTAGTATTTAGCTAACGATCTCTTAGTTTTAGTATAGCGATTATCGCACGCTTATTAATAAGCAGCGTAAGTTATTTAAGGAGTTAACCCCGGCGCCGCCTTTTAGTATTAATATAGCTAGTTTAAAGTACTATACTTAAAAAGTATAGTTAAAACTTTAAGTACTTATAAGCAATATAAGCTATACGTTTTAGTAATATACTTTACTTATTATAAAGGCGGAGGTAAGTGCTATACTATTTACGATATAGCTAATAAAAAAGCGGAGTATATTAATATTTCCCTTTTTAATTAATATAGATAAAGAAACTATTTAATAAGTTTTTATAATACTAATAAAGTATTAATATAAGTAAAAGATAGTTTAAAGGTTTTTTTATTAAATTTTTTTATTTCTCCTTTATTAATAACATAAAGTATTATTAGCTTAGCTTATTGTTTTTTCCTTTTATTATTATTGTTTTAAAAAGGATTCGGCTTAGCCTTATCTATTTTTTTTATTATTTACTTTTACTTACTTTTCTTCTCCGTTTTATATTTTACTTATTTATAATTAGTTACTTTAACTAAGGATAAAGTTAATTAATAGTAAATTAGTATTTAGTTAGTAAGAAATTATAACTTAATAAGCAAGTTAATTTTCTTTTTTAAGTTTATATTAAGGACTTAACTTAGGTTTTTAAAAATTTAATGTTTTAAAAAAAAATAAAGTGCTTAAAGTAAAACCTCCCCTTTTTCTCGCTTAGTCCGCTTTATATAAGGTCTTATAACTTTATATAAAGAAAAAAGGGGTCTGCTTTTTATTATAAGTATATCTTACTTATTAAGTAGTTTAACGCGGTTTAGCTAAGCTAAGGCCGCTTTAAACTTAAGCGGCCCGCGGCTTAAAGCACTATGCTTTAAGCTTAAAGTATAAGTAGTAGTTTACTTTTTATCTCCTTTAAACTGTCCCCCTTAATATAAAGGCGGGAGGGCGGGCGGGCTTTTAGCCTACGCCCCCTCTTATAAGTAGCGCGGCCTTAAAAAGTAAGCTTATAATAAGCCCCGCTAATAAGAATTCAGCGCTTTATAGTATATATATATTTTTAATTAAGCTTGTTATTTATTCGCGCCGCTTAGTTATTAATCTTATACGCGGTCTTAAGAATAAAGCCTCTTATATATTACGCGCGCCCGCACGCTTTCCTTTTTATTTACTAAAAACGCGCTTATCCTTCTTATAAGCTTATTATATATTTGCCGCCTTGCTTTTATCGCGCTTTTATAGTTTCGCTACTATTATATTCTTATCTTCGCTACTACTATACTAAAAAAGAAAGTTCTTTTTTTTTACTTAAATATAAGTTTACTTCTTAAGCTACTAAGTAAGGATACTAAAAAAAAGGCTTAGGCCCGTCGCGGCACTAAGTATAAAACTCTTTACTATATATATATAAGGCGCTTATTAAGCTATAATATACTTTTAGTTTTTTAAGGCTGCTAAAACTAAGCTTATATATATTTAAGCCGTATTTACTATATAAGCGCGCGTAGTTTATATTACTAATCTTTCTTTAGCTATTTTTATAAAAGTATATATTACTTATACTTTAAGTAACCGTTTTTATTTTTAAGTAAGTATTTTATATTAACCCCGCTTTTATCTTTTAGCTAGTCCTTTATATAGCTTACTGCTATTAATAAGAATATAGCCTATAAGCTTTATACTACTTAAAAAAAGTTATATAAGTCTAGCTAGCTTATTAAGCGGTTTTTATTTATAAAGATTATCTTTATAATAATAAAGCATTAATAGCGCGCCGGTATTATTATAGTATAAGCTTTTATATTAAATACCGCCCTTAGCTTAGCCTTTTTTAATAAAAATATTAAGCTACTTACTTTTACCCTTAGCCGCTTTATTAATAATATATACGCGGCTTATAAAGCTAATACTAAGCTTGCTAATAAGCTTAATAGTACTATTATAGTTATATATAAAACTATTTACGCTATAGCTAAAAACTTAAAGAGTATAAAAAATATGCGAGCTATAATAGCTAACTACTTAACCTTTAGTGCTATAAGGGCCGGGATATCGCCTTTAAAAGTCGTTTGCTTAACTTAGACTAAATATAGGCTTATGCCGCCTTTACCCCGGTTAAGCCCTTACCCCTTAGGATCTTTATTATTTTAAAAGACTTTAAAGCTAAGGCTAAAGCTAAAAAGAAGGCTAAAGCTTAAGCTCTTACTAAGGCTTATACTTAAAAGCGCGCCGCTTTTACTTAAAAGCGCGCCGCTTTTACTTAAAAGCTTTCTTTTTTAAAAGGCGCTTTAAAGTAAAGGTAAAAAGAAAGCTATTAAAGCTAACGTTATATTTAACTTAAAGGAGCCTAAGTTTAATATTAGCGATAAAAAACTAGTAAAGAAAGAAGATAAAGAAGATAAAAGCGATAATAAAGTTAAAACTAAAGCTACTATAAATAAAAGTAGCTTTTAGCCTAGCTTTAATACTATTTTTATTATTTTTAATATTAAAAGCGGCAATAGTAATAATAGTAATAATAGTAATAACCTTACTTTATCTCTTATTTTACTTGCCTTTAGCCCGCTTATAAGTCGTAATATCCCCTTAGCTATATAAAAGCGCGTTTATAGCCTTTTTAAAAGCAGTCTTTTTAAAGTTAATAACCTTATAGCTACCGCTTTAAAGTATATTCGCATTACCCTTACTCTTAACTTAATTAATAAGGAGGGGAAAACTAAAGACCTTAGCTTAAACTTTAAGTACTATTAGTTTTTTACTTATAGTAAAGCTAAGTTGCTTTTTCTTAATTTTCTTATAACGCTTAACTCCGCTTAATTAATTAAGTATTACTTAAGTCGCTTTACTTAGCTTAGCTTTATACTACTTTTAACTCTTACTTACGCTATAGCTAGTAGCTTTTTAATAGTAAGCACCTTATAAGCCCCGAAGTAAACGCTTTAGCGGGCTATTAATAAAGTAGTATCTTCTTTAGCTACCCCCGCCGCGACGTTAAGCCGCTATAAGTATAGAAAAGAGAAGGCGCTAATTATCTTAACTTATAGCTATAGTTAAGCGGGGCGCCCTTATTATACCCCTTAAACTAGTAGGCTTGCGGTTACTTTTAGTCGCGCTAAACGTAGTACTAAGGATAATAATAATAAGCTTAGTTATTAAATAAAGCGGAGGGGTAATATTAAAAAAGGAGAAGCGTAAAAAGGGCTATTTAAAGCGTTAGCTTAAAGTAGGCTTAGCGAGGGCCTTATAAGCTAAATAAAATAAGGGAGGGGGAAGGTATTAATATTTTAATACTTTATAGTATTTATTATATTAGTAAGTTATTCCCTTTAAGCTAAGCTAAGGGGTCGGTTTATTTAAGGTATACCCCCCCTTAACTAAAATATATTTAAAGTCCTTATATATGCCCTCTTTTTCTTTTAGTATAGCTATATTATAAGATTAAATTATTATAAGCGTTTTAAGCTTAAAAACTATCTTATTAAAATAGCTACTATATCTTATTTTTAAAGCTTTGCCCGTACCTCGCCTGTATTATAAAGTCGCTATAATAATATCCTCTTTACTTTATTAATAAGCTTATAGCTTATTATTATATAATAAATAGTATCCCGTCGCTACTTATAGTTATAAAGGGGCGATACTACTTTAAGTATATTATAGCGGAATAAGAAGTTTTTAAAGCTTATTACTTTAGTTTATATTTAAGTAATTATAAAGCTTAAGTACTTAAGTAACGCTTTATAATAGTTAAGCGCTATAGTCTTATTAAACTAAGGCGGGAGTTTAGTAAGGTAAAGCGTAGTCCGGCGCTACTTAATAAGCTTCTCTTTTAAGCTTTACTATTTAGCTTATTCTTTAAAGAGGATCTTTTTTATTTTTTTTTCTCTTTAAGCTTACTAAACTTAACTTAAGACTATACCCTTTTCGTGCCTTTATAAGCGGTAGTCTTAAGGGTATAGGTCGGTTTAGCTATTATTTATATTATTAAAGTAGCCTTACTATTTACGCGGATATACGCTAGATTTAATTTAAGATTTTAAAGTCTTTTAGTCTCTTAAAGGTTTTAGCTATTTTTTAATTAAAATAAAAGTTAATTAGTAAGACTAAGGTTTTAGCCTTAAGTTAATAAACTAAAGTAGCTTAGTAAGCCTTTATAATTATTTAAAAGGAAGCGGTTTCATTCCGTGCTAGTTTTATAGCTATCTTATAAGGCTTTTTACTTATTAAAGTTATTTTATAAAACGTAACTATAGCGTATAATATAAAAAACTACATAACTTTACTATAAACTTCTTAATCTTTAAGTAAGGTATATTTTTATATAAATACCGCGTGCTTTATTAAATCTAAGTTCTGCTTTTTTAGCTTAGTATATAGCTTATTAAAGTACACTTTTTACTTAAGCTTATAGTTTACTTATACCCTTAAAAGCTTAGCGTCTTAAACTAGTACGACTATTATAGCTTTAAAGCGGATAAAAGTCGTAATTACTTTATATTTACTTATAATGTAAATAAGCTTGCTTTTTAAAGATTTAAAGCTTACTACAAACTCTTTTACTTATATAGCGTATCGTTTTTAAGCCGCTTTAAGCCGCGCTACTATTTATCCCTTATTAAGGCTAACGCTAAAGATATTAATGTTACTAGCGAAGCTAATAATATAAACCTTTTTTTAGCTTTTATAGCTTTTTATAAAAAGGTATAATATAATAGTAAAATAAGATTAATAATAGCGGTAAGCTTTAAAAGACTTTACTAGCGATTTATACTAATATAGCCTTTTTTCTATTAAAATAAAGGGTTAAGTAGCGCTTATTTATAAAGCTATAAGCTAGCTTTATAAACTACTTAAAGTAGCTTTAAAGGGTAAGCTCCTTTAAGAGTTTCTTATAATAAACTATATTAAAGGCCCCCTTAATATTAAGTTAAAGAAATAATATAATCTTTTTTAGCCTATTTTATATATATTAGTTTTATTACTTAAAGTATTACCGCCTTTATAAACCTCTTTTTTTTATTTTTAAACTATCCTTTAAGTAAGACCTTACTCGCTTCCGCCGCAGTCGTAAGTCTTTAAGCTAAAATCTACTTTAAGATCTTACTTATTATTAATAAAAGGGAAATAGGCTTTAACCCCTTAATAGTATAGTTTTCCTTAAGCTTCTTTTTTAGCTTTCTTAGCACTACTATATTTATAGATTAAAACCGGGTTAAAAGTACAATATCTTTATATAAGCCGTAAAAATTATTACTAGCTAGGCTAAAAGCGCCGGGCTATAAGGTTTAAAGAAACTAAGGGGGATCTTATTTAAGCCCGCTGTTCTTTAGCTTACTTTCTTACTTATTGCTTAAGATATATTTATAAGGTTAATACGCCGCTTAATAAAGAGCTCCTTCTTAGCTATAGACTTAAAAGGTCTTAAAAGCGTTATAGCTTTAGCTAAAAAAAAACGTTTTACTAAAAGTTAAGCTTTCTCTTTAAAGTTAAAAGTTTTAATATTCGTAGCTTTTATTAATTAATAGTAGTAAGTACGCCGGGTTTAAAGACAGTTTACTATATAGCTACGCTTACTATTTAATGTTTTATAGCTTAGCATTATTAGCGCTAATCTCCTTAAGGAAGTTCTTTTAATACTCTTATCTTATATTATATATAGCTTACTTTTAAACTATAGCCGCTTTTTATAGCGCTTTTTAATTTACTTAAGTTTAGTGCCTTTTAAAGTATCTTTAAGCTCTCTTTATAGTTTAAGTAGCTTAAGCCGCCTTAAAAGTAAACTATATATTACCCCTTAAAATTGCTTACTTTTAGTATAAAACTATTATATAAGCGATCTTATTAAGGTTGTTATATAAGCTATTTACTTTTATACTAAATTTCTATAAGCTATAAAGCGTAGGCTATTATATTCTAAGCTAAGATAAGGTTTTTACTTTAACCTTTTTCTTTTCCGCCTTTTTTTACTTTAGTTTAGTAAATATCTCTTTTAGCTTTAAGCTTATCTTAAACGAGACTACTTATAGGATATAAGTAAACCTTATAAGGTCTAGGTTTAAGTTAATAAACTATATAACTATCTCTGCTATAACTTATATAAAGTTAATTATACTATCCTTATACTTATAAAAAAACGTATATATTTACCTCTTCGTATAGTTAGCTTAAGCTAAAGCTATACGGCCTTTTTAACGAATTATTCTACTTTATTAAAGGTTTAGTTATAAGCGTCTTAAAGTAAGTAGTAAATATTAAAGTCCTTAATTAAGAGCGGGCTTTAGTTATTAATCTTTTTTAAGGCCTTAGCTAAGCTTGTTTGTATTCTCTTTAAAAGTAAGTATAAGGACCTTTACTTTATAGTATTATTAAAAGTTATCTCTTTTTAATTATATTTAGTTTATAGTATTTATATCTTTACGTTATATCTTTTATAAATATATATCGCGTTATAGCCCTCTTAATAGATTAGTTAGTATAATACGCTTCTTAAAGCTAAGGCCTTTAAGCTTTATTTTTTCTTTTTCTTTTAAAGCGCTATTATATTATACTTAGCGCGGTAGATAAAAGCTAGTTATACTAGCTTATATCTTTTTTATATATTTTAATAAAGGACCTTTAATTTTATATATAAGAGGTTAAAGTAAAGTTTATAGTTTAAGATAAAGTAATAGCTTAAGTTAAAAGCAACGCGCTTTATTGCTTTTTATACCGTTTAATATTACTTAGGTTAGCGCTTATTGCTTAAGCTTTAGCTAGCGGGGCTAACGGCGTTTACTTATTCTTTTTTAGTTACTTAAAGCGTTTCCGCGCTTATAATAAGGCGGGCTTATAGTCCTTTATAAAAACGAGGGGGATTTAAAGGTCTAGCTAGCTATAAGTATTAGCAAAGCGTTATAAGCGGTTTAAATAATAATCTCTTACTTTATCTTAAGCTTTTACCGCTATAAAATAAGTATAAGACTATACTAAGTACTGCTTATTATAAGATATATAGTTATAATAGATTTCGCCCTTTTTTATATAGTACTTATTTTTACAACTTATATATAAAGTCTCCTTATAATAAGTATAAAGCTATATTAAAGTATAATATTTAGCGATATTCTTATATTTATAATAGTTATAGCACTAAGTAAGATAAACTAACTTATTATATAGCTTATATTAAAATATCTAGGCCTTAAGGAATAAGCTTATATTATATAGCTTATTAGCCTTTACTAAGGTACTTATACTAATAATAAGAGTTATAGCTATAAAGGTCTTAGTCCGGAGTAATATTACTTATACTTATATAAGTTTTACTTTAATAATATTAGCGATCTCTTTAATTAAAAGCATCTTATCCGTTTTAAAGACCTTTATTAAGATATTCTTCGCGATTATTATATAAAACCTATATACTATAACCGCTTTTAGCTTAAAGACGCTTTTTACTTAGTCTTAGTTTTATTAATAAGGTCGCGCTACTATATTAAACGTTACTAAGATATCTTTACTTAAGAGGCGCTTTACTATTATAGCGGAGGAGATATTAAGCGCTATATTAATCGCCTTAACTATATCTTTTAGCTTGCGGTTTAAGATATCCGGCTTCGCCTTTATTTAAACTACTACTAGCTTATATTTATATTAAGGCGGGACTAGCTTTATTATTATATTATAGTATACCGGTCTTTTAAAGCTTACTACTACTATTACTTAAGTTTAGTTAAGCCCCTTTAAGCTTTAAGCTTAGCCTTATTTAAGTTTTTTATATATAGCCTCCTTTATCGCGCTTTAAATAGCTTTATAGAGCTTAAGGTTAGCTTATATTATAGTTAACGCGCTTTTATCTCGCCTTTTAGTATAAAGAAGGGTTTTAACTACTACTTATACTTAGTTAAACTATATATAAAAAACTATACCCGCGATTTTATTATAAGCCTTTTTTTTAAAAAATTATATATAGCTTAACTAAGCTATATACTATTATCTTTTTAAAGTAAGTTTAGCTTTTTATTTAAGTATATAAAACTTAAAGGCGTCTTATTACGCTACGCGCTATAGTTAATACCGGTATAAGGCAGATTACCCCCTTACCTTTATATCCTTAAACTACGCTATAATATCGTTTTAAAAGAGGTAACTAATACTACTAAATTAATTCTTTTTATTAGTAAAAGTTTTAAACGCGAAATATTATTATTATTAAGTTTATATTAAAGACTTAATTTAAGTTTTTAAAAATTTAATATTTTAAATAAAAAGAAAAAACCGGAGCGCTTAAAGTAAAACCTCCTTTTATTCGCGTTTAGTCCGCTTTATATAAGGTCTTATAACTTTATATAAGAAAAAAAGTACGCCTTCCGCTATAAGTATATCCCGCTTACTAAGCAGTTTAACGCGGCTTAAGTAAGCTAAGGCCGCCTTTAACTTAAGCAGCTCGCGGCTTAAAGTGCTATACTTTAAGCTTAAAGTATAAGTAATAGCCTATCTTTTATCCCCTTCTTAACTTAACCCTCTTTATATATAGTTAAGAGGGTAAATAAGGCTTCTTAGCCTACGTCCCCCTTATAAGCAGCGTGGCCTTAACTTATTATAAAAGTAGGCTTATAATAAGGCCCCGCTAATAAGAATTCGGCGCTTTATAGCGTGTATATATTTTTAATTAAGCTCGTTATTTATTCGCGCCGCTTAGTTACTAATCTTATATATAGTTATAAGAATAAAACCTTTTATATACCGCGTTTACTTATATACCCTCTTTTCTTTTTATAAAAAACGCGCTTACTTTCTTTATAAGCTTATTATACTATTACCGCTTTATCTTTATTATATACTAGCTGCTTTACCTCCTTTATATTATCGCCACTACTATTAATATATTAAAAAAGAAGGTTATATTTTTTAATCTTAATATAAGTCCGCTCCCTTACCTACTTAAAAAAGATATAAAGGATAAGAAAGCTTAAGCTTATTATAGTACTAAATATTAAATCCTTTACTATATATATATTAAGTGCTTATTAAGCAATAATCTACTTATAGTTTTTTAAGGTTATTAAAATCAAGCCTATATATATTTAAGCTATATCCGATCTATAAGTACGTATAGCTTATATTACTAACCTTCTTTTAGCTATCTTTATAAAAGCGTATATTGCTTATACTTTAACTAACTATTTTTATTTTTAAGTAAGTAGCTTTATATTAAGCCCGCTCTTATTTTTTTAGCTAACCTTTTTATAGCTTACCGCTATTAATAAGGACGCGGCCTATAAGCTTTACGCCGCTTAAAAGAAGTCGTATAAGTCTAGCCGGCTTATTAAGCGTTGTTTATATATAAAGCTCGCCTTCGCGGCGATAAAGCTTTAGTAGCACGCTAGTACTACTATAATATAGGCTCTTACGTTTAGTGCCGCCCCTAGCTTAGCCTCTTTTAATAAAAACGTTAAGCTACTCGCCTTTACTCTTAGCCGCTTTATTAATAACGCGCGCGCGGCCTATAAAGCTAACGCTAAGCTTATTAATAAGCTTAATAGCACTATTATAGTTATATACTAAACCGTCTACGCTATAGCTTAAAACTTAAAGAGTATAAATAATATATTAGTTATAGTAGCTAACTACCTTAGCTTTAGCGGCTATAAGGGCCGGGACGTTGCCCTTAAGGGTTATTTGCTTTACTTAGACCTTATACGGGCTCGTGCCGCCCTTACCCCGCTAAAGCCTCCGCCCCTTAGGATATAAAGGGGCGCTTAAAGGTAAAATTAAGAGAAAAGCCGTTAAAGCTAATATTATGTTTAACTTAAAGGAGCTTAAGTTTAATATTAGCAATAAAGAACTAGTAAAAGAGGAAGTAAAAAAAGACGGGGGCGATAATAAAGTTAAGACTAAGGCCCTTATAGATAAAGGTAGCCCTTAGCCTAGCCTTAATACTACCTTTATTATTTCCGATATTTAAAGCGGTAATAGTAGTAATAGCGATAACGACCTTACTTTATCTTTTATCTCGCCCGCGAAATACGATATATACTTGCTTTAAGTAAGTGTTTAGTTTATAAAGAGTTTTTTTATTAATAAGTAAGTTATCTTTATACTTTTAGCATCTTAGCTTTTACTTAGGTTTATGTTTTTTTAATATAGTTAATAAAGTATTTACTAATAAGTGCTTAGCTATTTACTATATCCTTAGCGTTAACTTATTAGTTATACTTTACTAGCTATTCTTTTTACTTAACTAAGAAAAAAGTATTACTTTTAACGTATTTTTTATTTAGTACTTTTTAAATATCTTATTTACCTTTTTTATCTTAATAGTTAAGTATTAATAATAGTTCGGCGCCTCCTTAGTTGCTTAGCCTTTCTTTTTAAGGTTTTAATAAGCTAATATAAAATATATAAAAGATACGTAAATACTTATTTAAAAGAGCTAAATAATAAGCTTACTTCTTAATAGCTTATAGTACTTAAAAAGGTTTAATATACTTAGGAGATAACTTCCTCTTTTTATCTTTAAAGCGTAAATTCTTTATAAAGAGTATAATAAGGTTATTAACTTTAAGTAAAAGTAGTTAATACTTAAGATTAAAGTACTTTACTTATGCTTTAATAGCTTTTTACTAGTATTCTTTAAGTTATTATTATAAAGCTTTTAGCCTATTAAATTTTACTTTTACTTTAAGTATTACTCTTTTCGTAATATTGTCTTAAATATTATTAGAAAAGTTTAGCTAATAGCTAAAAAGGGCTTTATTAAGGAATAGCTTAGTAGTAATATTTATTATATTATTATACGTAAATTATACTACTTAAAAAAATAACGCTTAGTTTATTTATTTTCAATTTCTTAAGTATCTTAAGTAGTAGTATACTACTTAATTTATATATTCCGTTTATTTATTAGTTTAAAGGTAAAACGCTATTAATAACCTACGTTTTATTTATAAAATAAAATATAAGTTTAATTAAAACTTATTAGTAAATAGTAATCCTTTATTTATAACTATGCCTTTTAAAGGCTTATATATTAACTTCACGTTATAATAAAATACCTTTTTTAGCTTAAGCGTGTTTATTATTTTAAAATATAAAATAAAAAAGTAATACTTCGTATATTAATTAATAATTACTAATATTATATTAACTTCTTATTCTTTATATTATACGTTTAGTTAACTTATAGTAAAGTCTATTAAAAGTTCTTCTTATAGTTATATAAAGTATAGTAATAATTATATAGTGCTATAAAAGCAATATCTCCTTAATACGGCGCCTTAATATTCTAAGTATTTTAAGAAATATTAATTAATATTCTTTACTATATTTTCTTAGTAGAAATTCTTTAATAATTATTTACCTGTTTATTAGCCTTTTAAGTATCTTATTAAAAGTTTATTATAATAAAGTTATATTAACTTTTATTATAAAGTAATATTAAAATATACTACGATTTCTTTTTTATAATAGTAATAAATTTAATTATAATAACTAAGGATACCTCTCTTTTAAGAAGTTTTTAATTGCTTTTCGTTAAGTAATTACTATATCTTTACTTTAAGTGCGTTTTAGCAATTTTAGCAAAGTATTAAGAACTTTTATAGTATATATTAAGAGGCTATAAGCTAAATCTTTTATAGTCTTCCTTAAGAGTAGCTATTTATAACTAGCTCTTTCTTTAAACTATATAGCTAGTTACTTAAAGTCCGCTTTTAAGTTAGTAGTAGTTTACTATATAAAAGCTTATATATTTTCCTTATATAAAAGTAACTCGTTATACTTATACTAGCTTAAGGTTAAGCTTTCTTTTACTTATAAAGACCTTTTATTATTTTTTAATAAATTATTAATAGTTATATAATTTATTAAAGCTAGCTTTAACTAAAGCTTTAGTAGTAACTTTATAAATAAAGGCTTTTTACTTTTATATCTAAGTATTTTTAATAGTATATTAGCTAGGTTTAACTTCCTTATTTTATACTTAATTAAAAAGTTAAATTATACTAAGTATATATACTATTATACTTATCTTTAATTAAAAGAGGTTTAGTATATAAACGTTTAAAAGTTAAAATAGTTAAATAAGACTTTTACTTATTATATAGCTCTTTTAATATAGTATTGCTAATATTTAAATAACTTTATAATAGTAAATAGTTCTTAGTCCGGGACTCCGTAGTTTAACTTAGCCTTAGTAAACTTTTTTAACTAAAATATAATTTAATAATAGCGACCTTTGTTATTAAGTTAAGATAAAATACTTACTATTATATATTATAATAGATTAGTTTTAATTTAAGTATACCTTTTTAAGTTATAATATTAAAGTAAGGGTATATTAGTAAATATACCTTTTTAGGACTTAAACGCTATAAATTTAGTTATATTTAAGTTTACTCGTTTTAGCTTATTATTATTATTATTCCTTTTAATAGTATAGTAAAAAGTATTATTATATAGAGGTAGCGGTAAATAAAAAAAGATTAATAGTTATAAAACCTAAGGAAGACTTAAATATCTTTATAAGTATTAAGTACTAGCTATTTAGTAATTGCTTTTACCTATTAAAGATCTATTAATACTTTATTAACTAATAAAATAAAACTAAGAAACTTAAGTAATTGCTAATAAAATATATATTTTAATAGCTTTATTAATAGTTATACTATATATAGCTTGTTTATAACTTATTAAAAGTATTTAATATATTTTTTTTATTTATAAGAAGAAAAGGATATTATTAAGATATATTATATAAATAATATTAATAAGGCCTTTTAATACTTAATTAATATAGCTTTAAAAAGTAGCTAAAGTATTAATTAAGCTAAATAGTATAAGAAGGTATTTAAACTATTTTTAGCGTAATTAAAAAGCTATTTTTTACTTATCGCCTTCTTTTATATAGATACGCTAATATATATTTCGAATATTAATCTTAAAAAAGAATTTAGCTTCTTAGTAATAGTTAAAGATCTTAAAAATAAAAAGTAAAAAGTACCGATTTTTTAATATAACGCGGTTAAGTCTTTAGTAGTTTATATAAAGATAAAGGCTACTATCTTTCTTTAAGATAAAAAGGATTAATATGCTTACTAAGCTTAATAACTCTTAAATAATACCGCGTTTTATAAAATTATTAATTAAATCTATTAATACTTATAATTTATTGCTATATAAATAGTAAATCTATATAAAGGGTAGTTTTATGCTAGAAGTTAAGTTAATTATATAATCTATTCTTTTCTTAATTAGTAATAAGTAAGACTTATTTATTAAGAATATATCTTTTAATCGGCGTAAAGTTAGTAGTATCTTAGTTTCTTTATTCTTTAGGATTCCTTTATTATTATATTTATTTAGCAACGGAATTACCTTTAAGTTAGTAAGGATTATAAAAATATTAGCCTTATTCCGGAAATCTTTTATAAATTTTCGTAGACTTCGGAAAGTACTACTACTAATTTAGTACTTAAACTACTATTACTTCTTTTATAAAAAAAATATAGATTTCCTTATTTATAATTACTATAGTTAACTATAAGATTAATATAGAGTTATTCGGCGTGAATTTATAAATATTAATATAGTATTAAGTAATTATCTTTTAATACCTCTTATATTAATAATTCTTATTAAAACTTCTTAGATTTTATAGTTATTTGCATAGCTATCGCTTAGCCTTAAAAGTCTAAGGTGTATTAATAAGACTTATAGTAAGCCTTATTAGTATATAAAGTATATATTTACTAAGTTTACTATACTATAAGTATTTAAGTATACCTTTAAATTAGTAAGGTTTCGCCTTAATAGTAATATAGGAGTTTATAATAGCTCCTCTTAAAGTATTAATATAGCTAAAAAAGAGGCGTTTTCTTTAGCCTTTAAGTGTTTCCTTATAAAGCGGCTTTAATATATAAGGTATTTATTAAGGTCTTTATAGTTAAAAGCGAAGTATATTTATTTATATAGTAACCCTGCTTATTATATTAAAAATAAATAGCCTTATAGCTTTAAGATAAGACTTAGCCTTATCCTTTACTATAACTTTAGCCGCGACTATATTAAGGGGTATCGAAATATAAGTCTCCTTTAGTTATTATTAAAGTATTAATAGCGCCTTAATAGCGACAACCTCTTAATTAATATTTACTATAGTATTTTTTATAGTAGGAATTTCCTTAGTTAAAGAATCTTATACTTATCCCGCGCTAGCTAAACTTTAAGCTTATACTTTAACGGCGTTTCTTACTATTTATAGTATCTTAATAACATTAAGCTACTTAAATTAGTTTTTTTTTACTATACTTATAAATAGGTATTAAAAAAAAGTTAAGTTACTCTTAGAGCTTTAGTTATAACTTCGTAAAGAACCTTAATAACTATATTTCTTCCGATAATCGCTTAAAATATTATTTAATAAAGTTAAGGTAAAGGCTAAACTTTAGCGGAGACTATATATCTTACTACTAAGCGTTCTTTAGCTATATCGCTAAGAGTATCTCTTTATTTACCGCAACCTTAATAAGTATAAGTATATATTCTTTTAAATAAATTTAGTTTATACTATATTATTCTTAATTAATTAGCGACTATTTCTTAAGGTATTAGCATTATCTTACTTTATAGTTAGTATATATATAATTTACCGTAAAGAGGATTTTAACGTTATCTTAGCGAAATAGTTAAGGTAAAGCTTTAAATATATCCTTTAAACTATAAAGCTAGTTAAGTTATTTCTAGGAATTAGTTAGTAAAGCTAACTAAGTAATGTTTTTCAGTTTTATTTTACTACTTTAACTTACTACTTAATTAAAGGAGTTTAACTAAGAACGCCTTTTTAATTAATAAAAAAGTAATCTCTCTTTTTCTTATATTCCCTTCTTAAGCTATATAATACGTTCTTATAACTATTAAGTCTTTTTTAGTTCTTTAATATAAGCTTAAAAGGCCCTTTCTTTCTCTTAAAGTAGTAAGGACTAAGTACTTACTAATAAAGATATTCTTAATAGTACTTTTATTATCTTAAGTATAAAGGGTATTTCGTTAAATTCGTTATTTAAATAAATCTCTTATACTTATAAGCTTTAATTAAGGTTATATTAGCTTCGCTACGCTAGTTTAATACCGCTTGATTATCCTTTTGCTAATACTATTTTTACTAAGTAATTAAAAAAGAAAAGCTTTAAAAATTATAAAGATATAGTCTAATAATACTATTAATTATATAGTAAAGATAGTAAATAGTATTATAAGTTATAGTATTGCTTAGCTGCTTACTTTATTATAAGACTAAAGCTTATAAAAAGGAGAGTCTTTTAGCTTTAGTTACGGGGGCCCGTTAACTATTTATTAAGTTAGTACTATAAGTAAGGCTTCTTACTTAACGTATTCCCCGCACTTAGTTAGCCTATGTTATTAGTACTATTCTTATAGTTTTTAACTAAGACTAAGGGCTTAAGAAACCTTAAGTAATAATAAAAAAACTAATAAAAGTATTAATACTAAAAGCAATATTAATAGTAAGAGTACTAGTATAAGCTATAAGGTTTTTATAATCTTATTTCCGCTTTTATAAAATACTAAAGTTTATTTTTTAAAACTAAAAGATAAACTAAATAAAGTAGTTTTAATAAGACTTTTATTAATAAACTAAGGTTTAAAAACAACTAAGCTTAGCTTACTACTTATAAGCTAATAGTGCGATAAAGCGCATAAACTAAGAAGTATAAGCTTATTTTTATATATATATTTACAATAAGTAAGATAACTAAGAGGTATAGCTACTTTATACTTAAGCGGCACTAAATAACTAAGTAGTATTAATAATAAGTATAAGCTTTTTCTTTATAATATATAGTTATAATATTAAACTTATTTAAATTAAATAAAAAAACTATTTATATTAAATATAAAAAGTATATAAAACTTTATATAAAGAATAAAGAAGATTATTAACTTTTATAAACGGCTATTATTAAATTATAAGTTAGGTAAAAAAATAGTAAATTAAATATAAATACTAATTAAAAGACTTTAAGTAAATAATAAAGTATAATTTAATATAAAAAAGTATACTATAAATAAGCCTTATAAAAAGCTTAATTAGCTAAACTAAAAATATATTAAAATATAAGTAGTTAGTTTATATATAGTAAAACTTAATATACTAAGGAGAGTATATAAAAAACTAAATATAAAGTTCTTCCGCTATATAGCGGATAACGTTTTACTTAGCTAAGTATTTAATAACTACTAGTTATTATTAATAATAAAAAATAATAATAAACTAAAGCTTAGCCTCGGCCTTAAAGTCCTTTAAAACGATAGGAACCTTAAAGGGCGGGGGCTTAAGCGGGACGAGAGCGGCGCGGGCACGCGTAAGGTCTAAGTTAAGCAAGAGACCCCTAAAGGCGACATCCCGGCCCTTATAGCCACTAAAGGTAAGGTAATCGGCTACTATAGATAGTGCGTTCTTTATACTTTTTAAGTTCCGGGCTATAGCGTAAACGGTTTAGTAGATAACTATAACGGTACTATTAACCTTATTAGCAAGCTTAGCATTAGCTTTATAAGCCGTATACGCGTTGTTAATAAAGCGGCTAAGGGTAAAGGCGAGTAGCTTAATATTCTTATTAAAGGAAGCTAGACTAAGGGGAGCACTAAACGCGAGAGCCCGTGCTATAGTAAAGCCGGTATGCTACTAAAGCTCTATCGCCGCGGAGGCGAGCTTTATATATATAAAGCGCTTAATAAGCCGGCCGGATTTATATAACTCTTTTTAAGCGGTATAAAGCTTATAAGCTATATCTTCGCTTATAGCGGTAAGCTATAAAGGAGATTAACTAAGGTATATAAATAAGTTCGACGTAAGGCTACTTACCCGGAAATAAAAATAGTTACCTAAGAAGTATATAATATACGCTTTTATAAAGATAGCTAAAAGAGGATTAGCTACGCGGACTACGTATACCTTTATAGCGGATACGACTTAAATATATATAAGCTTAGTTTTAATAGCCTCGGAAAACCGCGAGCATATCGTCGCTTAATAAATAGCCTATATATATATAATAAGGAATTTTACGCTTAGTACTATAACGGGCTTAGGCCTCTTTATCCTTAGTATCTTTACTTAATAGCTTAAGGAGTAAACTTATATTAAGGTTAGAAAAAGTAACTTTCTTCTTTAGTATAGTAGCGATAAAGAAAACGAAAGCGATACCGGCGGAATAACAATTACGCGAAGGGGGCAGGGCGGCGAGAAGGCGGTAGGCTTATAAGAAAGATAAGCGCGTTTATAGCAAAAAAAGAAAGAGTACGAGCGTACGCGCGCGGTGCGCGGGAGGCTTTATCTTTAAAGCTAAGCGCGAGATTAGTAACTAAGCGGCGCGAATAAATAACGGTCCCGATTAAGAATATACGCGCACGGCGGGGCGCCGAATTCCTATTAGCGGGGACCGCGATAAACTTACTATTTAAGGTCGCGCTACCTATAGGAGGGGCGCGGATTAGAATCCCGTTTACTCCTCCCGCCTTTATATTAAGAGGGTAGATAAGGGGGATAAAAGAGGGTCTACTACCTATACCTTAAGCCTAAAGCGCGATGCTCCGGACCGCGGGCCGCTTAAGTTAAAGGCGGCCTTAGCCTTACTAAGCCGCGTCGAACTACTTAGCGAGCGGGATATACTCGCGGCGGAAAACGTACTCCCTTTTCCTTATATAAAGTTATAAGACCTTATGCGAGGCGGACTAAGCGCGAATAAGGGGAGGTTTTACCTTAAGCACTCCGGTTTTTCTATCTTATTTATAAATATCGAATTTTTAAAAACCTAGATTAAGTCCTTAGCGTAAACTTAATAATAATAATAATAATAATAATAAACTAAAGTGTATTATAAAAAAGATTTAATAAGCTTAATAAAAATATATTAAAAGAAGAAAGTAATACTAAGTCTTTATAAAGTAGTAAAAATATATTAACTTAATTTAATATCTAATTAGCGACTTTTAAGATATAATCGCTTTAAAAAAGTTTAAAAACAAGTATAGTAATACTATAAAAAATAATAAAGTTTAAGTAAAAAGATAAAAGTAAATAAAGCTAAAAGGTAAAACGGAGGATAAAAAAAATAGTAAAGAAAAAAAAGAAAATAAAGAAAAGTAAAAGGAGTTTTAAGCTATGCTTAGTAAATATTAAAACGATTTAAAACAATAAGCATAATAAAAATATACTATAAACGCACCTTAAGTATAAATAATAATAAGATAAAGATAAGATATAATAAGATATAATAAAATATAGTATAAATATAAATAGGATATATAAAGAACTATAACTTAATTTAAGCGAATTATATACTACTAGCTAATACTAATAAATTAACTTTAAATATTAAGGTATATTTAAGCTTAGCGCGCTATAGTAGTAATATAAGCTAACTTTATATATAATAATAATTGTTAGTAATCCCTTATTAATTAGTATTAGTTAAAAATTAAAGGATATATATATTAGTTAATATAATAATCTTAAAACGTCTTTTATAATATATAGCCTTAAAGCGTATTTATAGCGGCGATTATATTACTAATATATTAATATTATATTTATATTATATTATATATTATCTAAAAGTAAAAATATATTAATAAATACTATAAGCCGGCATAAGTATAAGCAAAATAATTATAAGCTTAAAGTAAAGCTTTATTTTTATTTACTTTATATTAAGTATTTATATTAAAAGATATTATACGTTTAATATATATAAAGTAAAGAGGGCGCTATATAGTTATACTATATATTATGCCCCGCTTATTAAGCAATAATAGTAAGTATAAAGTTAAACTTAATAGTAGTAATATATAATAACTAAGCATATTAAGACGCATAGTATAAAAAAAATCTTTTAACTTAGTAAATAATTAAGCGTAAAAAGCTAAAGTAAATATATTGAAATACGGTATAGTAAAACTATAATAAAAGTAAGCGTATAAATAAGAAAATTAGTAATTAAAAAAAAAAAAAAAATTTTATACTTAAAAAGTAAAGGTAGAAAGAAATAAAAATACACTTTAAGTACTAATAAAAGCGGTAATTAAAAGGGGCATATTACACCGCCCTAGCATTATTAAAAGCAATATAATATAATACTAAAGTAAGTATATAATACTTTTTATTTTATAATATAACGTTATTTAAAAATATATATTAATATATAATAGTAAGTATAATATAAGTATAAATAGGACGATTATACTAATTAATTTTAAG
The DNA here is from genome assembly GCA_027405785.1 of Ophiocordyceps robertsii. NCBI lineage: Eukaryota > Fungi > Ascomycota > Sordariomycetes > Hypocreales > Ophiocordycipitaceae > Ophiocordyceps > Ophiocordyceps robertsii. The sequence continues at coordinate 60,938 of JAPEBW010000061.1, read as the reverse complement.
TATAAGGTAAAAAGAAAGGTATTAATATTATATGTACTACTATATAATACTTAAAAAGTTAGTAGTATTATACGCTATATTATAAAAAGAGGTATAGTTATATTATAGTAAGTACTGCGGAGTTAAGCTAATATATAGCTTAAGTTAAAAAAGACTTAACTTTTACTTAGCTAGATTTTAGCTTAAACTTAACTTAAGTATAAGCTGTTTAAGTAATACTTATAAGTAAGAAGCTATATAGCTTAAATAAAGTTTTTTTCCTTTTTGTCTTAGCTTTAAATAAATAATTATTTAGCTATATACTACTAAACTAAGTATATACTAGCTTTTAATAATTATTTACTTAAATTTAGCTAAAGTATACTTTTAATAAATATAATATTTTATAGTTTGTATAATTATAAAATTATAAGTTTAAGCTTAAGAACTAAGTGGCTATCTCCGCTATACCTTATATAAAGTCAATTATACTATCTTTAAAACTATAAGAAAAATACGTATATTCGCTTATTAATATAGTTAATTTAAGCCGGAGCTATATAATATCCTTTATAAAATATTTTGCCTTATTAAAGGTTTAGTTATAGCTATTTTAAAGCGGGTAGTAAATATAAAAGTCTTTAACTAAATTTAGTAAGTTTAGCTATTAATCTTTTATATAGCTTTAGCTAAGCTTATTTATATTCTTTTTAAAAGTAAATATAAAGACTTTAACTTTATATTATCGCTAAAAGTTATCTTCCCTTAATTATATTTAGTTTATAGTACTTATATTCCCGCGTTATACCTCTTTTAAATATATATTACGCTTTAGCTATTATAAAATTTTAGTAGCTACGCTTAAACTCCTCTCTTAGCTCTTAAAAAGCCCTTATAAAACCTTATAGTAAGAATGCTTAAAGTATCTATAAAAACTTACTTAAGGAGACGCAATTAAAATTACTAAGCGGACCTTATTAAGGTTTTTAAGATATAACTATAAATACTTAAAAGGCTTTTAAATTATAGTTAATAATATTTTTAACTATAAAAAATACTATTAAGACTATTAAACGGATTCCGCCGGGATTTTTAAAGGATATTTAAGGATTTCCGCGGGATATTTTAATTATAGCTTAGCCCGTTTTTAACTAAGAAAATACCTTTTAAGATATAAGATTAACTTTACCGCAATTAATATTTAAAGGATTTCCTTAACTATAGTTTATAGTGTTTTTAACTAGGCTTATACTTAGTTTAGTAAGTAATTTTATAAGTATATTTATAGTTTATTTATATATTAATAATAAGTAGTTAAATAGTATAGTTAAAGATCTTTAAAATTAGCTTAAAGAACTAAGTATAAAGTAGCTAAAGATACTTTAAAGAAAAAACAAGCTTTTTACTATTTATAAACTCTTATATACGTTTATATATAATAATTAGTTTATTATACCGGCTTAACTAGTAGTAATTAGTTTATAATATAAGCTTTAATTAGCAGTAATTAATCTATAATACTAGCTTAATTAGTAGTAATTAATCTACGCTTTATCCCCTTATCTTTATACTATAAAGCGTAGTAAATAGTAATAATTCCTACTTATTAAAATAGAAATCTTATAAATATCCGGTAAGCTAAAAGTAATTATATCGCACGACTTAGCGCTTATTTTATAGGATGTTTAATACTAAATAATATTTTCTTTAATAAGAAGCTCTTATTAGCCTTTAAGTTTAATCTTAATAATAAGCACTTTTTCCTTAACGTGCTTAAAATAAAGCGATAAGATAAATAAGCTATAAAAGCATAAAAGACCGCGGCTTACTAAGTATACTAGTTAAATAATCTCCTTTACCTTTCTTTAAGGTGTTATATCGCGATAGCTTATAAAGCTAAACGGGATATAAAATAAGTTTTATTAAGCTAAGCTAAAACTACTACCTTTTAAAAAGTAATCTGCTTTTAAAATATTAATAAAAATAAACTATAAAACAATAAAACTTATTTAACTAAGTAAACTAAACTTCGTTCTACTTAAATAGATTAATTATTCTTTTAATAAAAAAAGTAAAAAGAAGCTAACTTAAAAACCTTTTAAGTTCTTACCCTTTAAATACCTTTTAGATTAAACCCGCGATAAAGCTACTTTTCCCTTAAGATAATAAGCTTTACGGATATTTTTACTATATACTATTAATAAAGTTTAATCTATAAGCTTTAACTAAAATTCCGACTTTAAAGATACTTAGTAGTTTTTTAGTTTAGTATTACTATTTAGCTTTATTTACTATAGCCGCGCTAATTAAAGCGTTTTTAAAACTCTTAATTAATAAAAGGAAGCCGCTATAAGAATAGTACTAATAGTATAAGCTAACTAAGTGCGGGGAATACGCTAAGTAAGAAGCCCCGCTTTCGGTCTTAACTTAATAAGTAGTTAATAGGCCTTTATAACTAAAGCTAAGAGACTCTCCTTTTTATAAGCTTTAGTCTTATAATAAAGTAAGGAGCTAAGCAATACTATAACCTATCGTACTATTTACTATCTTTACTACTTAATTAGTAGTATTGTAAGACTATCTTTTTATAATTTTTAAAGCTTCTTTTTTAAATTACTTAGTAAAAATAGTATTAGTAAAGGGATCGTAAAGCGGTGCTAAACCGGCGTAGCGAAGCTAATATTACCTTAATTAAGACTTATAAGTATAAGAGATTTATTTAAATAACAAATCCGATTAAATACCCTTTATACTTAAGATAATAAAAGTGCTATTAAGAATATCCTTATTAATAAGTACTTAGCCCCCGCTACTTTAAGAAAAATAAAAGGCCCTTTAAAGCTATATAAAGGAACTAAAAAAGACTTAATAGTTATAAGAGCATATTATATATTATTATTATTATTAAGTTTACGCTAAGGACCTAATTTAAGTTTTTAGAAATTTAATATTTATAAATAAAAGGGAAAAACCGGAGTACTTAAGGTCAAACCTCCTCTTATTCGCGCTTAGTCCGCCTTATATAAGGTCTTATAACTTTATATAAGAAAAAAAGGAGTACGTCTTCCGCTATAAGTATATCCCGCTTATTAAGCAGTTCGACGCGGCCTAGCGAGGCCGGGGCCGCCTTTAACTTAAGCGGCCCGCGGTTTAAAGTATCGCGCTTTAGGCTTAAGGTATAGGTAGTAAACCCTCTCCTATCCCCTTTATCTACCCTCTTAATACGGGGGCGGGAGGGGTAAACGGGATTTTAACCCGCGCCCCTCTTACGGGTAGCGCGACCTTAAATAGTAGGCCTATAGCGGTCCCCGCTAATAAGAATTCAGCGCCCCGCTATACGCGTATATTTTTAATTAAGACCGTTATTTATTCGCGCCGCTTAGTTACTAATCTTACGCTTAGCTTTAAAGATAAAGCCTCCCGCGCACCGCGTATATATGCTCGTACTCCTCTTTCTTTTACTATAAATACGCTTATCTTTCTTATAAGCTTATCGCTTTCTTACCGCCCTGCCCCCTTTATATAGCTATTATTCCGCTATCGTTATATTCGTTTTCTTTATCGCTACTATATTAAAGAAGAAAGTTACTTTTTCTAACCTTAATATAAGTTTACTCCTTAAGCTACTAAGTAAAGATATTAAGGATAAAAAGGCCTAGGCCCGTTATAATACTAAGTATAAAATTCTTTATTATATATATATAGGCCGTTTATTAAGCGACGATATGCTTATAGTTTTTTAAGGCTATTAAAACTAAGCCTATATATATTTAAGTTATATCCGCTATATAAATATATATAGTCCGTATAGCTAATCCTCTCTTAGCTATCTTTATAAAAGCGTATATTATATACTCCTTAAGCAACCGTTTTTATTTTTAAGTAAGTAGCTTTATATTAAACCCGCTTATATACTTTAGCTAATCTCTTTTATAGCTTATTACTATAACTAAAGATATAGCTTATAAGCTTTACGCCGCTTAAAAGGAGTTATATAAATCTAGCTAGCTTATTAAGCGCTTTATATATATAAAGCTCGCTTTTATAGCGATAAAGCTTCGGTAGCATGCTAGCGTTATTATAGTATAGGCTCTTATATTTAGTACTCCCCTTAGTCCGGCTTCCCTTAATAAAAACGTTAAGCTACTTACCTTTACCTTTAGCTGCTTCGTTAACGACGCGCGTGCGGCCTGCGAAGCTAATACTAAGCTCGCTAATAAGGTTAACGGCACTATTATAGTTATCTATTTAACCGTTTACGCTATAGCTTAAAACTTAAAGAGTATAAAGAACGCGCTATTTATAGTAGCCGACTACCTTAGCTTTAGCGGCTATAAGGGCCGGGATATCGCCCTTAAGGGTCGCTTACCCGACTTAAACCTTATACGTGCCCGCGCTACTCTTACCCCGCTTAAGCCCCCGCCCCTTAAGGTTCTTATTATTTTAAAGAACTTTAAGGCCGAGGCTAAGGCTAAGAAGAAGGCTTAAGCTAAAGCTCTCGCTAAGGCCTATACTTAAGATCGCGCCGCCCTCGCCCGTAAGCTTAAGTATAAGGTAGTATTTAAAAGTAAAGGTAAGGGAAAGGCCGCTAAGACTAATAAGTTTAACTTAAGGGAGCTTAAGCTTAATATTAATAACGATAAGCTAAAGGAAGAGGAGGACTAAGACGATAATAATAATAACGATAACGAGGCTAAGACTAAGACCGAGGTCCTTAAGAATAAGGTTAGCCTTATACTTAGTTCCGATACTATCCTTATTATTTCTAACTACGGGAGCGGTAGCGATAGCGACTATAACGACGACCTTATTTCGCTCCTTGCCTCGCTTACCCTTAGCCTATTTACGGGCTATAACGTCTACTTAGCTACGCCGAAGCGGCTTCGTAGCCTCTTTAAGAGTAGTGCTTCCGGGGCTAGCAGCCCCGCGGCTACCGCCTTAAAGCGTGCCCGCGCCGCCCCCGCTCTTAACCTAGCTAGTAAGGAGGGGGATACTAAAAACCTTAGCTTAGACCTTAAGTACCTTTAGTTTTTTACTTATAGTAAGGCCGGGTTTCTCCCTTTTAATTTTCTTATAACGCTTAATACCGCTTAGTTAACTAAGTATTATTTAAGTCGCCTTACTTAGCTCGGCTTTATACCGCCTTTAAAGCTAATATTAAGAACCTTATAGGCCTTAAAGCTAATACCTTAGCGGGCTATTAGTAAAACGACGTTTTTTATATCTACTCCCGCCGCGACCTTAAGTCGTTATAGGCGCGGGAGGGGGAGGGCGCCCGTTACTTTAACCCGTAGTCGTAGCTAAGCGAGACGTTCTTATAGTACTCCTTAGACGGGGAAGTCCGCTATTGCTCTTAATCGCACTTAACGCGGCGCTAAGGACGATAATAACAAGCTCGGACTTTAGTTAAGGTAAGGGACTAATATTAAGGGGGGGGAACTAAGGGGGGAAGCTAGCTAAGGCGCTAGCCCGGGGTAGGTTTAATAAGGGCCTTATAAGCTAAATAAGGTCTTAAAGGGGGGGGAAGTTTTTAGCGTTTTAGTGCTTTATAGCGTTTTATTATATTAGTTAGTTATTCCTTTAAGCTAATCTAAAAGGGCGATTTAATTAATATATATCCCCTCCTAACTAAGGTATAGCTAGAGCCGCCGCGTATACCTTATCTTCCCCTTAGTATAGTCGTATTACTAGATTAAATTATTATAAGCGCTTTAAGCCTAAGAACTATCTTATTAATATAGCCGCTATCTCTTATTTTTAAAGCTTCGCCCTTACCTTACCTATATTATAAAGTCGCTATAGTAACGTCCCCCTTGCTTTATTAATAAGCCTATAGCTTATTATCGCATAGTAAATAATATCTTATCGTTGCCCGTAGTTATAAAGGGGCGATACTACTTTAAATACGTTACGGCGGAATAAGAAGTCTTTAAAACTTATTACTCCGGTTTATATTTAGGTAATCGTAGAGCTTAAGTACTTAAGTAGCGCTTTATGCCGGTCGAGCGCTACGGCTTTATTAAACTAAGGCAGTAAGTCTATAAGGTAAAGTATAGTCCGGCGCTATTTAATAAGTTCCTTCTTTTAGCTTTACCGCTTAGCTTATTCCTTAAAAAGGATTTCCTTTATTCTTTTCTTTTCTTAAAGCTCGCTAGACTTAACTTAAGACCGTACCCCCCTTAATACCTCCGTAAGCGGTGGCTTTAAGGGCGTAGGCCGCCTTAGCCGTTGTTTATATTACTAAAGCAGTCTTACTATTAATATAAACGCGCGTTAGATTTAGTCTTAGATTCCGGAGTCTTTTAACCTCTTAAAGGTATTAGCTATTTTTTAGTTTAGGTAAAGGTTAATTAGCGGGACCTAAGTTTCGGCCTTAAGCTAGTAAACTAAAGTAGCTTAGTAGGCCCCCGCGACTATTTAAAGGTAGGCGGTTTAATCCCGTACTAGCTTCGCGGCTATTTTATAAGGCCTTTTATCCGCTAAGGTTATCTTATAAAACGTAACTATATCGTATAATATAAAGGACCGGACGACTTTACTATAAACTTCTTAGGCCTTAAGTAAAGTATATCCTTATATAAACGCTATAAGCTTTATAAAGGCTAGGTTTTGCCTTTTTAGCTTAGCGTATAGCTTATTAAGGTATGCTTTTTACTTAAGCTTACGATTTACCTATATACTTAAAAGCCTAGCGTCTTAGACCGGCATTATTATAGCGGCTTTAAGGCGAATAAAGGTCGTAATCGCTTTATATCTTCTTATAAAGTAAATAAGCTTGCTTTTTAAAGGTTTAAAGTTTACCGCGAACTCCTTTACCTATATAGCGCATACCTCTTAAGCCGCCTTAAGCCGCGCTATTATCGATCCTTCCTTAAGGCCTATATTAAGGATATTTATATTATTAGCGAAACTAATAATATAAACTCCCTTTAGCTTTTTTAATCTTTTATAAAAGGGTATTATATAGTAAAGGAATAGGATTAAGGATAGCGGTAAGCTTTAAAAGACCTTAGTAATAATTTAAACTAGTATAGCCTTTCTTTTATCGAAATAAAGGGTTAAATAGCGCTTATTTATAAAGCTACGGGCTAGCTTTATAAACTACTTAAGGTAGCCTTAAAGGGTAAGTTCCCTTAAGAGTTTCTTATAGTTAACTATATTAAAGGCCCCCTTAATATTAAGTTAAAGAAATAATATAATCCCTTTTTTAGCTTATATTACGCATACTAGTTCCGTTACTTAAAGTATTGCCGCTTTTATAAACCTCTCCTTTTTATTCTTAAACTATCCTTTAAGCAAGACCTTATTTACTTCCGCCGCGGTCGCGAGTCTTTAAGCTAAGATCTACTTTAAGATCTTACTTATTATTAGTAAGAGGGAAATAAGTCTTTACCTCTTAGTAGTATGGTATACCTTAAGTATTTTCCTTAGTTTTCTTAGCATTATTACGTTTATAGACCGGAACTAAGTTAAAAAGTGTGATATCTTTATATAGGCTATAAAGATTATCGCTAGCTAGGCTAAGAGCGCTAAGCTATAAAGCTTAAGGAAGCTAAAGGGGACTTTATCTAAGCTTACCGCCTTTTAACTTACTATTTTGCCTATTGCTTAAGATATATCCGTAAGGTTAATACGCCGTTTTATAATAATCTCCCTCTTAGCCGCGCGCTAAAGAGGTCTTAAAAGCGTCGCGGCTTCAGCTAAAAAGAAGCGCTCCGCTAAAAGTTAAGCTTTCTCTTTAAAGTTAAGAGTTAGCTAGTATTTATAGCCCTTACTAGTTAATAGTAGTAAGTATACCGGGTCTAAGGGTAGCTTACTATATAAACGCGCTTACCGTTTAACGTTTTATAGCTTAGTATTATTAGCGCTAATCTCTTTAAAGAAGTCTTTTTAGTATTCTTATCTCGCGTTGCGTATAGCTTGCTTTTAAGCTATACCCGCTTCTTATAGCGCTTCTTAGTTTACTTAAGTCTTATATCTTTTATAGTATCTCTAGGCCCTTTTTATAGCTTAAGTAGCCTAAGCCGCCTTTAAAGTAAACTATATATTGCCCCTTAAGATCGCTTACTTCCGGTGCGGGACTATCGCGCGGGCGATTTTATTAAGATCGTTATATAAGCTATCTATTTCTATATTAATCTCTTATAAGCTGCGGAGCGTAGGCTATTATATTTTAAGCCGGGATAAGGTTTCTGCCTTAACCCTTTTCTTTTTCGCCTCCTTTTACTTTAGCGTTACTAATGCCTCCTTTAGCTTAAAACCTATCTTAAACGAGACTACTTATAAGATATAGTCGGACCTTATAAGGTCTAAGTTTAGGCCGATAAACTATATAGCCGTTTTTATCGTAGCCTATATAAAGTCGATCGTGCTATCTCTATACTTATAGAAGAAACGTATACATTCCCCCCTTAGCGTAGCTAGTTTAAGCTAGAGCCGCGCGGCCTCCTTAATAAACTATTTTACCTTATCGGAAGTCTAGTTATAGGCGTCTTATAGTAAGTAATAAATATTAAAGTCCCTTACTAAGACTAGCAGGCCTTAGCTATTAACCTCTCTTAAGGCCTTAGCTAAGCCTGTTTAAATCCCCTTTAATAGCGAGTATAAGGACCTTAGCCTTATACTATCGCTAAAGGTTATCTCCCCTTAGTTATATCCGGTTTATAGTATCTACGTCCTTATATCGTGCCTCCTATATATATATATCGCGTTATAGCCCTCCCTATAAACTAGCTGGTACGGTGCGCCTTTTAAAGACGGGGCCCTTAAGCCCTATATTTTCTCTATCTCTTAAAGCGCTATTATATTATACTTAGCGCGGTAGCTAAAGGCTAGTTATGCTAGCTTATATCTCTTTTATATATTTTAATAAAGGACTTTTAATTTTATATATAAGGGGTTAAGGTAAAGTTCGTTGTTTAAGATAAGGTAATAGCTTAAGTTAAGAGCGATGCGCTTTATTGCTTTATATATCGTTTAATATTACTTAAGTTAGTGCTTATTACTTATACCTTAGCCGGCGGTGCTAATAGCGTTTGCCTATCCTTTTTTAGCCGCCCGGGGCGTTTCCGCGCTTATAATAAAGTAAGCCTTTAGTCCTTTATAAAAGGAAGGGGGATTTAAAGGTCCGGCTAGCTATAAGTACTAGCAAAGCGTTATAAGCGGTTTAAGTAGTAGTCCCTTGCTTTATCTTAAGCTTTTACCGCTATAAGATAGGTGCGGGACTATGCTAAGTGCTACCCGCTATAAGATACGCAATTATAAAGGATTTCGCCTTTCTTTATACGGCACTTATCCTTATTACTTATATAAGAGGTCCTTTTACAATAAGTATAAAGCTATATTAAGGTATAACGTTTAGCGATATGCTTATATTTATAGTAATTATAGCACTAAGTAAGTTTAACCGACTTATTATATAGTTCGTATTAAAATATCTAAGCTTTTAAAAATAGGCTTATATTATATAGCTTATTAGCCTCCGCTAAGCTACTTATATTAATAATAAGGTTTATAGCTATTAAGGTCTTAGTCTAAGAGTATATTGCTTACGCCTATATAACTTTTACTTTATTAATATTAGCGATCTCCTTAATTAAGAGCGCCTTATTTATCTTAAAAACCCTTATTAAGATATTCTTCGCAATTACTATATAGGCCCTACGCGCTATTACTACCTTTAGCCTTAAGACGCTCCTTACTTAGTCTTAGTTTTACTAGTATAATCGTGCCGCTATATTAAACGTTATTGCGATATCCCCGCTTAAAAGGCGTCTCGCTATTATAGCGGAAAAGATATTAAGCGCCGCGTTAATTGCTTTAACTATATCTTTTAGCTTATAGTTTAAGATATCTAGCGTCGCTCTTATCGGGACTACTATTAGCTTATATTTATACTAAGGCGGGACTAGCTTTATCTTCGCGTTATACTATGCCGGCCTTTTTAAGCCCGCTATTATTATTACTTAAGTCCTTTTAAGTCCTTCCCTTTAGCTTTAAGCTCGGCCTTATCTTAGTTCCTTATATATAGCTTCTTTTATCGCGCTTTAAATAGCCTTACGAAGCTTAAAGTCGGCCCGTACTATAGTTAGCGCGCTCTTAGCGCGCTCCTTAAAGCGGAGGAGGGTTTTAACTACTACCTATACTTAATCGAACTACGTATACGGGACTATGCCCGCGATTTTATTATAGGCCTTCCTTTTATTAGTATTACGTATAGTCCGGCCGGGCTACGTATTATTATCTCGTTAAGGTATATTCAGCTCTTTATTTAAGTATATAAAGCTTAGGGGCGTTTTGTTATGCTAAGCGCTATAGTCGATACCGGTATAAGGCGGACTACCCCCTCGCCCCCGCGTCCCCTAGCTATGCTACGATATTATCTTAAGGGGGGTAATTAATACCGCTAAATTAATTCTTATTATTAGTAAGAGTTTTAAACGCGATATACACCCGCTATAGGCGAGTGTTTAGTTCGCGAAGAAGTTTTAAGAATGTATAGAGCGTATTATCTAGCTTAAAGAGGAAATATAAGAAAAAGGAGGCTTACTCCTTAACTAATCGAAAAGGGGTTACTAGTCGGACTCCCCCGATTTAGCAGCTAATTAAGGCAGTAAGGTAAAGCTTAAAAATATTACTTAGTTAGCTTAACTAACTAATTCTCGGAAACGACTTAACTAGCTTTATAACTTAAAGGATACGTTTAAAGCTATACTTTAACGATTTTACTAAGACGATATTAAAATCCTATTTATAGTAGATTATATATATACTGATTATAAAGCGAGATAGCGCTAATACTTTAAGGAATAACTGCCGATTAATGAAAAATAATATAGTATAAGCTAGATCTATTTTAAAGAATAGATACTTATACTTATTAAGGATATAGTAAATAAAGAAATACTTTTAGTAACGTAGCTAAAAAACGCTTAGTAGTAAGATATATAGTCTTTACTAAAGTTTAGCTTTTACCTTAACTTTATTAAACGGCATTTCGAGCGGCTATTAAAGTAAATATAGTTATTAAGGTTCTTTACTAAGTTATAATTAAAGCTTTAAAAGTAACTTAACCTCTATTTAATACTTATTTATAAGGATAATAAAGAAGAATTAGTCTAAGTAGCTTAACGCTACTAAGACGCTATAGATAGTAAAAAACGCCGTTTAAGCATAAGCTTTAGATTAAAATAGCGCGGAATAAGTTTAAGATCCTTTAACTAAGGAAATTATTACTATAAGAGAGGCCGTAGTAAACGGTAGTTAGGAGGTTCTTACTATTAAAGCACTATTAATACCTTAATAATAATAAGGGGAGACTTATATTTAGATACCCCTTAATATAGCCGCGGCTAAGGTTATAAAAAAGGGCGAGGCTAAGGCTAAGGCTTATCTTAAAACTAAAAGGTTATTTATTTTAAATATAATAAGCTAAGTTATTATATAAATAAGTATACCTTAGCTTTAACTATAGATACCTTAGCGAATACCTTATATATTAAAGCCGCTTTATATAGAAATGCTTAAAGGCCGGAGTAAACGCCTCTCCTTTAGCTATATTAATACTTTAAAGGGAGCTATTATAAACTCCCGCAATACTATTAAGGCAAAACCCTATTAATATAAAGGTATACCTAGATACTTATAATATAGTAAACTTAGTAAACGTATATTTCGCACGTTAATAAGGCTTACTATAAGTCTTACTATCGTATCTTAAGCTTTTAAGACTAAGCGATAGTTAGGTAAATAACTATAAGGTTTAAGAGGTTTTAATAAGAATTACTAATATAAAAGGTACTAAAAAGATAATTACTTAATACTATATTAGTATTAATAAGTTAACGCCGAATAACTATATTCTAATTTTATAGTTAACTATAGTAATTATAAATAAGAAAATCTATATTATTTTATAGAAAAAGCAATAGTAGTTTAAGTATTAAATTAGTAGCGGTACTTTACGGAGTCTACGAAAATTTATAAAAGATAGCCGGAACGAGGCTTATATCTATATAAATACTGCTAACTTTAAGCTAATTTTATTACTAAATAAAAACAATAAAAAAGGGATTCCGGAGAGAGAATAGACTAAGATACTACTAACTTTATACTAATTTTAAGACGTATTCTTAGTAAATAAGTCTAACTTATTACGAATTAAGAAAAGAATAGATTACGCAATTAACTTAACTTTTAGCATAAAACTACCTTTTAAACCGATTTACCCTCTATCTTATAACGAATTATAAGTATTAAGGGACTAAATTAGTAACTTTATAAGACGTAGTATTATCCGGAAATTATAAAGCTTAGTAAGCGTACTAATTCTTTTTATCTTAAAGAAGAATAATAGCCTTCGTCTTTATATAAACTATTAAGGACTTAACCGCGTTATATAAAAAAATCGGCACCTTTTACCTCTTATTTTAAAGATCCTTAACCGCTACTAAGGAGCTAAATTCTTTTCTAAGATTAATATTTAAAACGTATATTAGTATATCCGTATAAAAGAAAGCGATAAGTAGAAAATAGCCTTTTAATTACGCTATAAATATTTTAAATACCTTATTATGCTATTTAGCTTAACTAATGCTTTAGCTACTTATTAAAGCTATATTAATTAAGCATTAAAAGGCCTTATTAATACTATTTATATAGTATATCTTAATAATATCCTTATCTTTTTATAAATAAAAGAAGAATATACTAAATACCTTTAATAAGTTATAAAAAGACTATACGCGGTATAACTATTTATAAAGCTATCTAAATATATATTCTATTAGTAATTAATAAAGTTCTTTAGTTTTATTTTATTTATTAATAAGATATTAGTAAATCCTCGATAAATAAAAGTAATTGCTAAATAGCTAGCACTTAATACTTATCGAGATATTTAAGTCTTCTTTAAGTTTTATAACTACTAATATCGTTTTATCTACCGCTACTTTTATATAGTAGTACCTCTTACCGCACTACTAAAAGTTAGTAGTAATAGTAAGAAGCTAAAGAGAGTAGACTTAAACGCGACTAAATTTATAGCGTTTTAGTCTTTAAAGGACGTATTTACTAATATACCCTTACTTTAATACTACGACTTAAAGAGGTATACTTAAATTAAAACCGATATATTATAATATATAATAAAAGGTATTTTATCCTAGCTTAACGATAAAGGTCGCTACTATTTAATTATATTTTAGTTAAGAAAGTTTACTAAGGCTAAGTTAAACTATAAAGTCTTAGACTAAGAACTATTTACTATTATAGAGTTATTTAAATACTAGCAATACTATATCGAAAGAGCCGCGTAATAAGTAAAGGTCTTATTTAACTATTTTAACCTTTAGACGTTTATACGCTAAACCTCCCTTAATTAAAGATAAGCATAATAGTATATATACTTAGCGCTATTAAACTTTATAATTAAGTATAAAGTAAGGAAATTAAACTTAGTTAATATACTATTAAGGATACTTAGATATAAAGGTAAGAAGCCCCTATCTATAAAGTTACTACCGGAGCTTTAGTTAAAGCTAGTACTAATAAATTATATAATTACTAATAATCCGTAAAAAGATAATAAGAAGTCTTTATAAGTAAAAAAAAGCTTAACCTTAAGCCGGTATAAGCGTAGCGAGTTGCTTTTATATAAGGAAAATATATAAGCTTTTATATAGCGAACTACTACTAACTTAAAAGCAGACCTTAAATAGCTAGCTATATAAACTAAAGAGAAAGCTAGTTATAAATAGCTACTCTTAAAAAAGACTATAAGAGATATAGCCTACGGCCTTTTAATATATACTATAGAAGTTCTTAATACTTTATTAAAATTACTAAAACGCACTTAAAGCAAAGATATAGTAATTACCTAACGAAAAGCGACTAAAGACTTCTTAAAAAAGAAGTATCCTTAGTTATTATAACTAAATAGATTACTACTATAAAAAGGACGAATCGTAGTACCTTTTAATACTACTTTATAATAAGAGTTAATATAACTTTACTATAACGACTTATTAGTAAGATACTTTAAAAGCCGATAAATAAGTAAATTATTATTAAGGAATTTCTATTAAAAGACTATAGTAAGGGATATTAATTAATATATTTAAGAATACTTAGTATATTAAAGCGCTATATTAAGGAGGTATCGCCTTTATAGCGCTATATAATTATTACTATACCCCGTGCGACTATAAAAAGAACTATTAATAGACTTTACTATAAGTTTATTAAAAGTATAATATAAGGGGGGAGAAGTTAACGTAATACTAGTAATTAAAAACCGATATACTAAGTACTACTTCTTTATTTTATATTTTAAGATAATAAACGCGCTTAAGCTAGTAAGAGCATTTTATTATAACGTTAAGTTAGTATATAGGCCCTTAAAAGGCGTAGTTACGGATAAAGGATTACTATTTATTAGTAAGTTTTAATTAAACCTATATTTTATCTTATAAGTAAAACGTAAGTTATAGATAGCGTTTTACCCTTAAACCGATAAGTAAACGGAGTATATAAATTAAGTCGTATACTACTACTTAAGATACTTTATAAATTTAAAATAAATAAACTAAGCGTCCTTTTTTTAAGTAGTATAATTTATATATAATAACGTAACTAATACTACTACTAAGCTATCCCTTAATAAGGCCCTTTTTAGCTATTAGCTAAACTTTTATATTAATATTAAAGACGATATTATAAAGGGGGAGGTGCTTAAAGTAAAAGTAAGAATTAATAAACTAAAAACTTTATAATAACGACTTAAAGAATACTAGCAAAAGGCTATTAAAGTATAAGTAAAGTACTATAACCTTAAGCACTAACTACTTTTACTTAAAGTTAATAACTTTATTATGCTTATTATAAAGAATTTACAGTTTAAGGATAAGAAAAGGAAGCTATCTCTTAAGTATATCGGGCCTTTTTAAGTACTATAAGCTATTAAGAAGTAAGCTTATTATTTAGCTCTCTTAAATAGGTACTTATATATATATAATATATTTTATATTAGCTTATTAAAACCTTAAAAAAAAAAGCTAAGCGACTAAGGAGGCGCTAAACTATTAATAATACCTAACCTTTAAGATAAAGAAAGCGAATAAAAAGTCTAAGAAGTACTAAATAAGAAACGCGTTAAAGGTAATACCTTCTTCTTAGTTAAGTAAAAAGGATAGCTAGTAAAGTATAACTAGTAGGTTAACGCTAAGAATATAGTAAATAGCTAAGCACTTATTAGCGAATACTTTACTAACCTTACTAAGAAAAAGAAAAAACGCAAAACTAAGTAAAGGCTAAGACGTTAAGGGTATAAGAATAACCTACTTATTAAGTTATAATTCTTTACTAACTTAGTACCGATTCGCTACTAATTAACTATATACTTAGTTAAGGTAACTATTTATAACTTAGTAAAATATAAAACGGGGAAGAAAAGTAAGCGAGAGTAAATAACTAAAAGAAAATATAAAGCTAAGCTAAGTCCTCCTTAAAACGATAACGATAAAGAAAGATAAAAAAAAGATAAACTTAAACCGTCTTTTACTTACGCTAATACTTTGCCGGCGTTATAAGAACCTACCGAATAATCCCCTTATCTATATCGGTTAAGGAGGGAAATATTAGCATTCCCCTCTCCTTTATTAGCTATATCTTAATTAGCATAGCACTTACCTCTACCTTTATAATAAGCTAGGCATATTGCTAAGATATATAGCCCGTATTGCTTATAAGTAGCTAGAGTTTTAACCGTACTTCTTAAGCATAGTACTCTAAACTAACTATATTAATACTAAAAGACGGCGTTAAGGTTAACTAAGTAAGTAGCTCGCGCTGCTTATTAGTAAGCGTGCGATATTTACTATGCTAAGACTAAGAGATCGTTAGCTAATAGCTAGTATATTAATCGTATATTAATTACTATTATATCCTTCTTAGTACTTATAATGCCGTTCTTCTTTTAATAGGTTATCTTAGTAATATTAAACGCCTTATAAAGATATTAAGCCGTTATAGCAAAATAGCGGCGAGCCTTCTTACTAAATATAAAGGCGTTATTATCGCTATTATCGTCCTTAAAGTTAGTATTATTAACGTTAAGCATATTAAGCTCCCGAATATAATTAAGCATAGCGACTATATTAGTCTAGTCGCTAGCTATAAGTATAGCCGCCTATATAATAATTAGCTAATAAATAGCGATAACGAATTTAATTAATAGTTATAGTTAATGAATAATATACTTAATTATAAGTAGCTATACGCTAATAGCACTACTCGCACCTTAATAAAGTAATGCTAAAAAAATACACTTAATTTTTATAACCTTAATAAGCTTTAGCTTAAATGCCTTATAAGCTATAATAATAGTATAAAAATAATATATATACTAAAGTTTAGTAGGTATTATACCGCTAATACGGATAGCGCGGGCTTGAACTTTAAATTATATACGTTTTACTTATAAAATAATAAAAACGTTAGCCTTATTATTACCTATATTAATTTAAGTATTATTATCGCTATCGCTATCGCTACTACCCGTTATATTAAGCTACTCTCCTTTTAAGAGAGGCGTAATAAGCGGAGTATTATAGCTAAATATCGCTAATATTTTAAGGCTTAATTAGTCTTATTACTACTACTACTCTTAAAAAGTAGTATTATTATTAACACTACTAATACTAAGGATAAAGGACTTACTTTATACTTATTAATTATTAGTAAGCGTATTAATAGCCTTATCCTTAAGGATAGGTATAAGGTTAGGTATAAGCACCTCTTTAAGAGGTGCTCCCTTATTATAAAATAATAGCGAGCTAGGCTTCTCCTTAGCCCGACCTCTTTTAATATTAATGCCGGCCTTTTTAGCTAAAAAAGAGTTAAGGACTTAAGGAGAACCTTAATCGTAACCACGATACTTTAAGGGCGAACCCTTTAAGAGTTAATACTATATTTAATGTAGGAAATCGGCACGCTTATTAATTAAGCGCGGCTTTAAAGTACGAGGTATATTAGCAATAATAAAAAGGTATAGAATATATTTAAATAAGGAGCGAAAGGGTATAAAGAACGTAATAGTAAATAATTATAAAAGAGTTTAAGAAAGGAAGAAAAATAAAAGGTGCGGGAATAAGCATAATAAACTTTTAATTAGTATATTGCTACTAATATATAAGCGTAATACTTATAATTACTTAAGGGCAATTAACGTTACTATAACCCTATATATAACTCCGCGTATTTAATACTATATTTAATTATATATAACTACTAAGTATATATATTATTATATTTTAATTACGCGTACTTATATAGTAATACTAACTAAGGATATAACTATAACCTTATATTACTTAATTCCTTATAATAGTATATTTAATATACTCTTAACTAAATAGCTAAGGGCGTTTATTATAAGGGGGGGATAATTATAAGAATAGTATTAATAGTATAAGCTAACTAAGTGCGGGGAATGCGCTAAGTAAGAAGCCTTACTTTAAGTCCCGACTTAATAAGTAGTTAATAGGCCCCCGCGACTAAAGCTAAAAGACTCTCCTTTTTATAAGTTTTAGTCTTATAATAAAGTAAGTAGCTAAGTAATACTATAACTTATTATACTATTTACTATCTTTACTACTTTATTAGTAGTATCGCGAGACTTTCTTCTTATAGCCGCTTACTTTTAAAGTTTTATAGCGCACTAAATTCTAAGATATATATAAAATAAAAGGTTATATACTTAGTAAGAGTATTAAGACTAAACCCTTAATAATAAGCAATAAAATATAGTAAGTAATAGTATTAGTAAGCTAAATTTATTTATACTTAGCACGTAGATATTAAGACTAAATATAGCTTTAAGCCCCTTAGTAAGAATCGTAGTAATATTAAATAAATGATTTCTTAGTTTTTTATAAGTATTAAAAAAAAAGATATATTAACTAAGCTATAAGAAAAACCTTAATTATAAGCTAAGGATATAAGAAGATTTAACTTATTAAGACTACTAAAAACGTCTTTTAATAAAGTCTAAGAAAATAATAAAGTTAATATATTTTTAAGAGTAAACTATTTTATTAATTTTATCCGCTAAAACGCTAGTAAAAGCGAGGCTTATACGAATAAATTAGCTATTTAATTGCCTTTTCTTTTCTAAGAAAGTATAGCGGAATAGCATTTTAAAGACCTCTTAAAACTATAATAAGAAGAGCTTAGTAAGCCCGGCGTAAAACTAAGCTAATAGATCTCTACCTTATAAAGGCGGTTTAAAATCCGCTTAAATATAGTAATATAAATACTTAATAAGGAGTATTTTACTATTAAAGATATAGCTATAAGATCCGACTTTAAGTCTTAAATAGCACGCTTATAATATAAAGCTAAAGCCGTACTTAATTAGCTAAACTACTTAATTATAGTAATCTACTAAAAGCTAAACGTTTATTTATAAAAATCCTTATACTATTTAGTAAGAAATAAGGATATTAATAAATAGATTAACAAATATAAAGCAAGTTCTTTTTTAGCTATAAGTTAAATATACTTAAGAATCTTAAAAGCACTTATAAACGTAAAAGAAATAAGTTTAACTTATAAAAAGATAAGGCTTAATTAGCTATACTTTATACGTACTTCAAAGATAATTTAAGACGCCTTAAATATTTATCGAAGGCTTATTAAGACTATAACTTATGTTTGCTAACCGCCTAGCTTAAATAGATATACTATAGCTTATATAGCGTTTATTAAGTTAAAGGAGAAACTCGTTTAAATAGCTAAAAATATAAGCTAAGGTCTTTTAGCTTAAGAGAAAAGGGACCTTTAAAACTATATACTTATTAATACTAAAACTAAACGAAGCTTACTTTACGACTAAGGAAAAGATTATAATAAAGACTAATAATAATTTTAAGAATAAAGATTGTTATATAAAAAGAGCCTTAATAAATATTAATAAAAGCTTAAAAGAAACTATAATCTATATTATAATAAAACTAGTTTAAAAGGCTAATAAAGTATACGAACTTTATAGCGAAGTATTTCCTTTAAAAAATAAGGTTTACTAATATATTTAAGATAAATAGCCCCTTAACCTTAGTTAAGACGTAGTTATATAAAGATATAGCTTAGTATAATAAGTAGCTATTTAAAAGCTTTAAAGCGTTTAAATAGTTAAGCTTCTTTTAATATTTAACTATTAAGCTTTAATAAGCTATTACGATTTATATACGCACGCCTATTAGTCTATAGAAAAGTAAGGCTTAAGATAAGCATTAAAGCCTATGCGGATACTAAGGTAAACCGAAGCCTTATTTAAGCCGACTTTATAAAGACCTTTTAAAACATAACTATAAACTCCTCTTAATAAATCCTTATTTAAAAAAAAAGATAGCTATTATTTAATAAGCGGAATTTACCGCGTATATACTAAGGAGGCTAAATAGTAGCCTCGCGGTAGTAAAAATAAGGATTAGCGCCTAAATAGTAAAACGCTTAGCGGCTAATATATTACTAAGCTAGGATTTTTTAGTTCTTTATTAAAAGGACCTTATTAACTTTATATTAATCTTACGGATTAAGGCTTATAAAAGGATTAAAGATAAAGTAAAGATAGTTTAGCTAAGACTAATAATATATAAATAAGTAATTTACTTAACTATTATTATAATCTTAGCTAATTTTAGCTACGCTTAACTTATATAAGTCTAGATATTATTATTAAAGCACGATATAATAATCTTCTTTAATAACTTCAAGCTCGCTTAAATAATAATATAGGATTATAAAGGCTTTATAGCGATAAACCGCTTTAAAGAACTACTAGTATTTTGCTAAAGCTAAAAAGTAAGGATAATTATAAACCTTAATAAGTAGTTTTAGTTATATAAGGAAGTTAATATTATTATTCTCTTAGTAAAAGTCTTTATAGAAAACCTAAAAAGAATAAGCCCTTTTTAAGGCTTTTTATAAAAGGATCTTATAGCGGACTATAAGCTTAAAATTAGCTAAACTAAAGATTTACTTAAACTTACTATTAATAAAAGCGTTTAAATCTACGCTAAAAACTTAAAATATGCTTTAAAGGTTTAAGATATCCTTTAAACGTTTTTTTACCTTTAAAAAGATAAAGAAGTAGTATATATAAACAAATCTAAATATATACGTATTTTTTTAATAAAAGAATAATAATACTAAGAAGTTATATTAAGATTATATCTACGAAGCGATAAGGATAAAGAAGTAGTAAATATAATGTTAAGCTAACTAACTTAGTAAAGACGATGAAAATAGGTTTATAAGTTAACCCTCTTCGCGGTGCTAGTATTTATAGTATAAAAGATAATAAATAGAAAAAAAAAAGGATAAGTAGTTGTAGATTTATAAAGAATTAATGCCGTTTTGACTTTAAACGCTTACTTAATACTACTTTAAAGCGATATAATTAAGCGCCTTTAAAGAAAGAAGTTTATTAGCGCGGTAAATATATAGTTATTTTTCTACTAATTCTTAGTTAATAAAGAATACTAAGAAAAATTTATAGTTATAAGCTATTACAGGCTAAAAAGGTTATTAATAATACTTATAGGTTTAAAAAACCTTTTAATATATATTTAAAGATTTACTAATAACGCCTTTTATAAATACTAAGAATATACGGCGGCCTATATCGACGATATTATTATTTATTTTAATATAGCTAAAAAATACCTTTAATACTTAAAGGTAGTATTTCGCGCTTTTTATAATAATAATATTACTTTATTTAAACTAAAGTGCTTTTTAGTATATCTATTTATATAACTCCTTAAATTTAAAGTAAACGCTATTAGCTTAAGAAATATAAATAAACATATATAAGTTTTAAAGAATATCGCGTTCTTAAAGAACTTTTAATAGCTTAAGAAATATATTAGCCTTACTAAGTAGCTATACTATATAGTGCTATATTTTACTAAAGGATTTCATATCTTATAAAAATAAAAGATAAAAGTACTTTTAGTAAAACGGGAAATAAAAGTCTTATTAAAGGGCTAAGGACTAGTACGATAAACTATAAAAGCTGCTTTTTAGCTTACTTTAAAAGAAAAAGAGGCTTTTGCAATATTAACTAAAAAGCTTACTAAGCTTTAAATAATTTAATACTTTAACCCCGCTTAATAACTATATATTTAAATTAACGCGTCTTAAGAATATAAAGTAGCGGCTATAGCTTTTTATATATAAAAAGACATAAAATAAGATAAAAAGACCTTATTAGCGCAGACAAAGGTTTAGCTTATTATTTACTTAAGTCGCGCTTTTTAAAGCGGAGAACCTTAACATTAGCTAATAATACTTAAAGTAGCCGGCTTAATATAAGCGGTTTATAAGCTACGTATTATAGTACTATTTATATAGATATTATAAGTAGTTGTTTTTATTAACTATATAAGTACTTTTAGAATTATATACTAAAAGTCCTTATTCCTTATTAATATAAAATCTAATAATAAGTTAGTTTTTGCTTCTTAATACTTTAGCTAATTCTTACTTAAAATACACTATATTTAAAGCGTTAAAAACGTTATAGTAAACGCTTTTTTACGTTTTTTATACTAAGATAAGAAGCTAATATCTAAAAACTAAGAAGGGGAATTCATATATATATAGGAAGATAAGATAATAAACCGTTTTTTTATTTAAAGGCCTTAATTAAATTATTACCCCGCTAAATATTTTTAAATAAATATATAGATAATATATAATAAGCGAAGATTATCGCGTAGCTTAGCAATAAAAACGGGATCTTAAAACTGTTATTTCTTTAATTATATAGGCTATTATACTTTATAAAAATAACAGACGCTAAAAACTATATATCCTTAAAGCTTATACTAAGAAAATCGTTAAAAACGCCTATACTAAATATTTTTATACCGGCCGTACTTATATATAGTAAGATTTATTTAAAAGCTTCTTAATCTTATAGCTTAGTAAATATATAGATAAAGTTATAAATAGCTATAACGCTAATTACTATAATTAAACTAAATGAAGTAAGATACTAAAATAGCTTATCTTAATTTAAATCCTGCTAGTCTTATACTATATAATAGTAATAAACTTTATTACTAAGCTCTTAGTAGTTTAAGCTAAATAATCCTTATAAAAAGATCTTATAAAAAACTGTTTTAATACCTTATTAACTATAACTAATAAATTTTAAAAGATATATCTCTTTATATTAAGTAATAACTAGTTTATAGCGGAAGACTTAGTATAAGCATTATATACTAAGCTATTCCGCGCTAATTAAGGGTTTTAAAAGGGGATAATCTTTAACTAAGATATAAAGTTTATTTTAGCGTTTTAACGGACTTTATAGCAAGCCTTTAAATTAAAGCTTTTTATATTTACCGCTTAGTACCTTTAAACTAATAGCTTATTAAAAAGGCGAAATTAAACTATAAAAATCGTATTACGATTTTTTACCCCTGACTTTTTAGACCTACGCTAAACTAATATATTAATAGTCTTATAGTTTAGCTTTAATAATTCCTTCTCTTTTATAATTTATATAGCTTTAATCGAGCTAGTTTTAAGAATTAAAATAAATAATAAGCCTTAGTTTTTAAGCGATTACTTATACTTATAAAACTAAGAGGTTTTATAAAAAGAGGCTAAAGAAGCTATTACTTATACTTAAGCCGCTATAAAGAATAAATATAATAAAAAATACCGCTTATTAAAATTTAAGCCTAACGATTAAGTTAAGTTATAGCTTAATAAAGGATATTATATTATAAATAATAAGCCGGCGAAATTTTAAAAGAAACGCACTAAGCTATTTAAAGTTACTACTAAAGTAAAGTAGCTTATATATTAGTTAAATATAAAAAGATCCTTTACTAATAATCTAGTCGTTTTAATAGTATAACTATACTAAGTAAAGAAGCTAACTACGCGCTTAAGACTAGTTTAAAATAAAAAGATACTTTACTTAAATAAGTAAAAAGTTAAAAGAATCTTATAAAGTTATATAATAAAAAAGCGATAAAAAGCTATAAAAAGAATTTTTTATAGCTTAAAAAAGCAAGCTAAGTAGCTATAACTTATAAGTAAATAAAAAAGTAGTTTTTTTTATTAAAGATTATAAAAGCCTTTAAGAAAGTATTAAAGGAGTTAACTATTTAAGTAGTTTAAATAAAAGTATAATACTCGGCCTTTATAACTTAATATAAAACTCTTTAACTAAGAGAATTAAGCGGTTAAGCTTAAGTATAAAACTTAAAGATTACTATAAGTTATAAAAAACTATAATTTACTATACTTAAGGTAATTAGTTCTTTTAATAATAATACGCCGCTATTTACCTTAAGTAATAAAGCCTTTTTAGCCTTATAATATACTTATTTAAATTCTTTTTACTACTTACTTTTTCTCTTTTTCTTTTTTCTTTTTATAACTATACTTCCCTTAACCGCCAGCCTTAGCCCGCTATACTTTACTTACTCCTATATATATAGCCTCTTTTGCCTTAAGTTTATAATCTTTATACTTATATTTTAAGTCTTTTTATTATTTAATATCTTTTATAGCTAAAACGAGCTATTTTATTACTACTTCTTCAGCCCGCTTTTATATAAGCTTTTATACTTTTAATATAAAGGATATAAAAAAGCGTTTAAGCTTTATAAAAATAAGGCGGCTATACTTTATAGCTTTAAGTCCTTTAGCGAAAGCTAAAATCTTTAGGTTTAAGCTTTTATATAAACTTACGCTGCTTTATATAGCTATACTTAAGCTAATAGACTTAATTAAAATTATAGCACTAAAAGAGATAGCTTATATTACCTTTTTTAAATACTTAACTTAAACGACTTATCCCTTAGCCTTATACTATAGCGTGGTTTAAATAGCTATTTTCGTAGTAACTTAGTTAAACCTTCTACTTAGCTTTTACTATTTAAAAGTCCCTGCCGCCTATATATTTTCTAAGAAGTAGCTAGAAATCTTTATTAATAAAATAACTAGTTAATACTTAATGCTTTTAAGCTAGCTTATCTTATTATAGTCTTAAGATTTATAGTAGCTATTATAGCTAGTAGAAACCCGCTTTAGCTAAATAACTAAAATAACATCCGCGCTATTCTTAATTATATATTTTAAGCTTAGCTTAATTAGTATATAACCGGGTTTATAATAGCGTTTTAAGCTACTATAGCTAAAACCTTATCTTATTTTATACGTAGTTTAGCCCGCGATATAAAATCCCCTTTTTAGCTTATAGCTACTATAAGCCTTAAAGACTTTTTTAGTCCCGCTTAGTATATACTTTTCCTTTTTTAACCGGCCGCTATACTTAGCTTAGCTATATAAAGGCGTATAAGCGCTATCTTATAGTTTATCCGCCGTCTTTTCTTAATTAAAAGAAATAGCGATAACTAGCCTTACGATATATTCTGCCGCTTAATCTTATAAGAGCCGCTAATAATAACTAATTTAATCTTAAATAAGCCCGGCTTCGCGAGATTAGATTTTAGTAATAAGACTATAATTATAAAAAGTTTCCGCTTAACTATAAACTACGCTAAGTTTTACTTATAAGCTTATAAAGAGTTTTAACGCGACTTAACTTTATTTTAAGCGATAAAGTTTTTAAGTTTTAATATCCGCTTTATTAACTATACTAACTATACGCTTTATATTTTTACGTTTAAGGCTTTTTTTATACTAAGGGTTTTTAAGAATATTAAAAACGTTTAAAACCTTAAAAGTAAGGAAGTAAGTATTAAAGCTATTAAGAACTTTATTACCCGCTTTTAAGTAAGGATAGAAACGTTTAATACCTTAGTATTAACTATACTTATTATAGTTAGCGGAATAACTTAGCCTTACCTTAATAATATCTTAATAGCTAAACGCGCGTTAATTTATAAAAAAGTATAAGTAATAGCACTATATAAAAATAATAATAAGTTAGAAAATTTAAGAATAAAATGCAAAGGATAGCTATAATAGTAATAATAAGTAGGATATAATATCTTGCTTATAAGCGGCTTATAAAGCTAATAAGTAGTATAAAAAACTCGGCGGGGGATTATAAAATAGCATAAAAGGTAAGTAAGATAATAATATAAGATAAAGCCTAAATAAACTAGTTTTTTAAAACGTATCTTACTATAAAAAATAACTATTCTTTAATAATACGACCCCTTATAATTTAAGAGGTACTTAAACGTACGCTTAAAAAAAGGTTAAAAACCTTATTATTAGTTTTAGCTAAGTACTTAAGTTACTTTAATAAAATAAAATAAATAATTAAATAAATAGTAAAAACATTTAATAAAGCTATTTACTTACTTTCTTTAGCGGCTTATTTATTATTAGTTAAATAAGCCGAAAAACTATTAAAAAAGTAAGGATAATATATTATTATTATTATTAAGTTTACGCTAAAGACTTAATCTAGGTTTTTAAAAATTCGATATTTTTAAATAAAAGGGAAAAACTAAAGTGCTTAAAGTAAAACCTCCCCTCTTTTATAACTAATCCGCCTTATATAAGGTCTTATAACTTTATATAAGTATAAGAATAGTACTAATAGTATAAGTTAACTAAGTGCGGGGAATGCGCTAAGTAAAAAGCCCCGCTTTCGGTCCCGACTTAATAAGTAGTTAATAAGCCCCCGTAACTAAAGCTAAGAGACTCTCCTTTTTATAAGCTTTAGTCTTATAATAAAGTAAGTAGCTAAGCAATACTATAACCTATCGTACTATTTACTATCTTTACTACTTAATTAGTAGTATTATAAGACTATCTTCTTATAATTTTTAAAGCTTCCTTTTTAAATTACTTAGTAAAGATAGTATTAGCGAAATAATCGCGAAGTAGTGCTAAACCGGCGCGGCAAAGCTAACATAACCTTAATTAAGGCTTATAAGTATAAAAGATTTATTTAAATAACAAATCTAATTAAACACCCTCTATGCTTAAGATAATAAAAGTACTATTATAAGAATAGTACTAATAGCATAGGCTAACTAAGTGCGGGGAATGCGCTAAGTAAGAAGCCCCGCTTTTAGTCCCGACTTAATAGGTAGTTAACAGGCCCCCGCAACTAAAGCTAAGAGACTCTCCTTTTTATAAGCTTTAGTCTTATAATAAAATAGGTAGCTAAGCAATACCACAACTTATTATACTATCTACTATCTTTATTACTTAATTAATAATATCGCTAGATAGTCTAGCGATACTACTAATTAAGTAGTAAAGATAGTAGATAGTACGATAGGTTATAGTATTACTTAGCTGCTTACTTTATTATAAGACTAAAGCTTATAAAAAGGAGAGTCTCTTAGCTTTAGTCGCGGGGGCTTGTTAACTACTTATTAAGTTAGGACTAAAAGCGGGGCTTCTTACTTAGCGCATTCCCCGCACTTAGTTAGCCTATACTATTAGTACTATTCTTATAACTATTAAGAACATCCTTATTAGTAAGTGCTTAGTCCCCGCTACTTTAAGAAAAACAGAAGGCCCTTTAAAGCTATATTAAGGAACTAAAAAAGACTTAATAGTTATAAGAGCGTATTATATAGCTTAAAGAGGAAATACAAGAAAAAAGAGGCTTACTCCTTAACTAATTAAAAAGGCGTTATTAGCCGGACTCCCCCGATTCGGCAGCTAGTTAAAGTAATAAGGTAAAGCTTAAAAATATTACTTAGTTAGCTTAACTAACTAATTTTCGGAAACGACTTAACTAGCTCTATAACTTAAAGGATACGTTTAAAGCTATACTTTAATAATTCCGCTAAAACGACGTTAAAATCCTATTTATAGTAAATTATATATATACAGACTATAAAGCAAGATAGCGTTAATACCTTAAGGAATAACCGCCGATTAATTAAGAATAATATAGCGTAAGCTAAATCTATTTTAAAGAATAAATACTTATGCTTATTAAGGATACGGTAAATAAAGAAATACTCTTAGCAACGTAGCTAAAGAACGCTTAGTAGCGGGATATATAGTCTTTATTAAAGTTTAGCCTTTACTTTAATTTTATTAAACGGAATTTCGAGCGGCTATTAAAGTAAATATAGTTATTAAGGTTTTTCGCTAAGTTACGACTAAAGCTTCGGGAGTAACTTAACCTTTACTTAACACCTATTTATAAGTATAGTAAAGAAGAACTAGTTTAAGTAGCTTAACGCTATTAAGACGCTATAGATAGTAAGAAACGCTGTTTAAGCGTAAGCTTTAAATTAAGATAGCGCAGAATAAGTTTAGGATCCTTTAACCGAGGAAATTCTTACTATAAGAAAGGCTATAGTAAATAGTAGTTAGGAGGTTCTTACTACTAAAGTACTACTAATACCTTAATAATAATAAGGGGAGACTTACGTTTAAATACCCCTTAATATAGCCGTGGCTAAGGTTATAAAAAAGGGCAAGGCTAAGGCTAAGGCTTATCCGAAAACTAAGGGGTTATTTATTTTAAATATAATAAGCTAGGTTATTATATAAATAAGTATACCTTAGCTTTAACTATAAATACTTTAGCAAATACCTTATATATTAAAGCCGCTTTATAAAGAAACGCTTAAAGGCCGGAGTAAATACCTTTTCTTTAGCTACGTTAATACCTTAAGTGGAGCTATTATAGACTTTTATAGTGCTATTAAAGCGAAACCTTATTAATATAGAGGTATACTTAGATATTTATAGTATAGTAAACTTAGTAAACGTATATTTCGTATATTAATAAGGCTTACTATAAGTCTTATTATCGTATCTTAAGATCTTAAGATTAAGCGATAGTTAAGCAAATAATTATAAGGTCTAGGAGGTTTTTATAAAAATTCTTAATATAAGAAGTACTAAAAAGATAATTACTTAGTACTACGTCGGTATTAATAAGTTAATGCTAAATAACTATATTTTAATTTTATAGTTAACTACGGTAATTACGGATAAGAAAATCTATATTATTCTATAGAAAAAGTAATAGTAGTTTAAGCACTAAATCGGTAGCGGTACCTTACGGAGTTTATAAAAATTTATAAGGGATTGCTAGAACGAGGCTTATATTTATATAATCGCTACTAACCTTAAGCTAATTCCGTTGCTAAATAAGGACGATAATAAAAGGATTCCGGAGAGAAAATAAACTAAGATACTACTAACTTTATACCGATTTAAAGATATATTCTCGGTAAATAAGTCTAACTTATTACTAATTAAGAAAGGAATAGATTATATAATTAACTTAACTTCCGGCATAAAACCACCTTTTAAACCGATTTACCCTTTATCTTATAACGAATTATAAGTATTAAGGGACTAAATTAATAACTTTATAAGACGTAATATTATCCGGGAATTATAAAGCTTAGTAAGCGTACTAATTCTTTTTATCTTAAAGAAAGATAGTAGCCTTTATCTTTATATAAACTACTAAGGACTTAACCGTGTTATATAAAAGAATTAGTACCCTTTACTTTTTATTTCGGAGATCTTTAACCGCTACTAAAGAGCTAAATTCTTTTTTAAGATTAATATTCGAAACGTATATTAGCATATTCGTATAAAAAAGGCGATAAGTAAAAGATAGCCTTTTAATTATGCTATAAATACTTTAAATACCTTATTATACTATTTAGCTTAACTAACGCTTTAGCTACTTTTTAAAGCTATATTAATTAAGCATTAAAAGGCCTTATTAATACTATTTATATAGTATATCTTAATAATATCCTTATCTTCTTATAAATAAAGGAGGAATATACTAAATACCTTTAATAAGTTATAAAAAGGCTATACGTAGCATAACTATTCGTAAAGCTATTTAAATATATATTCTATTAAGAATTAGTTAAGTTTTTTAGTTTTATTTTATTAGTTAATAGGATATCGGTAAATCCTTAATAAGTAAAAGCAATCGCTAAATAGCTAGTACTTAATACTTATTAAGATATTTAAGTCTTCTTTAAGTTCTATAACTACTACTATCGTTTTATCTACCGCTACTCTTATATAATAGCACTTCTTACTATACTACTAAAAGGTAATAATAATAGTACGAAGCTAAGGAGAGTAGACTTAAATACGACCGAATTTATAGCGTTTTAGTCTTTAAAGGACGTATTTATTAATATACCCTTACTTTAATACTACGACTTAAAAAAGTATACTTAAATTAAAACCGATATATTATAATATATAATAGCGGGTATTTTATCTTAGTTTAATAATAAGGGTCGCTACTACTTAATTATATTTTAGTTAAGAAAGTTTACCGGGGCTAAGTTAAACTATAAAGTCCTAGATTAAGAACTATTTACTATTATAAAGTTATTTAAATACTAGCGATACTACGTTAAAGGAGCCGTATAATAAGTAAAGGTTTTATCTAACTATTTTAACCTTTAGACGTTTATACGCTAAACCTCCCTTAATTAAAGATAAGTATAATAGTATATATACTTAGCGCTATTTAACTTTACGATTAAGCATAGGATAAGGAAATTAAACCCGGCTAACGTACTGTTAAGAATACTTAAATATAAGGGTAAGAAGCACTTATCTATAAAGTTACTACCGGAGCTTTAATTAAAGCTAATACTAATAAATTATATAACTACTAATAAACTATAAAGGGATAACGAGAAGTCTTTATAAGTAAAGGAAAGCTTAACCTTAAGCTAGTATAAGTATAGCGAGTTGCCTTTATATAAGGAAAATATATAAGCTTTTATATAGCAAACTACTACTAACTTAAGAGCGGACCTTAAGTAGCTAGCTATATAGGCTAAAGAGAGAGCTAGTTATAAATAGCTACTTTTAAGAAAGACTATAAAAGATATAGCTTACGGCCTCTTAATATACGCCGTAGAAGTTCTTAATACTTTACTAAAATTGCTAAAACGCACTTAAAGCGAAGATATAGTAATTACTAAACGAAAAGCAACCAAAGACTTCTTAAAAAAGAAGTCTCCTTAGTTATTACGACTAAATAGATTATTGCTATAAAAGGGACGAATTATAGTACTTTTTAATACTGCTTTATAATAAGAGTTAATATAACTTTACTATAATAACTTATTAGTAAGATACTTTAAAAGCCGATAAATAAGTAAATTACTATTAAGGAATTTTTACTAAGAGAATATAGTAAGGGATATTAATTAATATATTTAAGAATGCTTAGTATATTAAGGCGCTATATTAAGGAGGTATTGCCTTTATAGCGCTATATAATTATTACTATGCCTTATACGATTATAAGAAGAACTATTAATAGACTTTACTATAAGTCTATTAAAAGTATAATATAAGGGGCGAGAAGTTAACGCAATACTAATAATTATAGACTAATATACTAAGTACTACCTTTTTATTCCGTGTTTTAAGATAATAAACGCGCTTAAGCTAGTAAAGGCATTTTATTATAACGTTAAGTTAGTATATAGGCCTTTAAAGGGCATAGTTACGAATAAAGGATTACTATTTACTAATAAGTTTTAGTTAGACCTATATTTTATCTTATAAGTAAAACGTAGGTTATTAATAGCGTTTTACCCTTAAATTAATAAGTAAACGGAGTATATAAATTAAGTAGTATACTATTACTTAAGATACTTTATAAATTTAAAATAAATAAACTAAGCGTCCTTTTTTTAAGTAGTATAATTTATATATAATAGCGCAATTAATGCTATTACTAAGCTATCCCTTAATAAGGCCTTTTTTAGCTACTAGCTAAACTTTTATATTAACGTTAAGGATAATATTATAAAAAGGGAGGTGCTTAAAGTAAAAGTAAGAATTAATAAGCTAAAAACTTTACGATAATAACTTAAGGAATACTAATAAAAGGCTATTAAAACGTAAGCAAAGTACTATAACTTTAAGTCTTAACTACTTTTACTTAAAGTTAGTAACTTTATTATGCTTTTTATAAAGAATTTACGCTTTAAAAATAAAAAGGGGAAGTTATCTCTTAAGTATATCGGGCCTTTTTAAGTACTATAAGCTATTAAGAAGTAAGCTTATTGTTTAGCTATCTTAGATAAGTACTTATATATATATAATATATTTTATATTAGCTTATTAAAACCTTAAAAGAAAAGGCTAAGTAACTAAAAAGGCGCTAAACTATTAACGATACTTAACCTTTAAGATAAAGAAAGCAAATAAGAAGTTTAAGAAGTACTAAATAAAAAACGCGTTAAATATAATACTTTCTTCTTAGTTAAGTAAAAAGGATAGCTAGTAAAGTATTATTAGTAGGTTAACGCTAAGGATATAGTAAGTAGCTAAGTACTTATTAGCAAATACTTTATTAACCTTACTAAGAAAAAGAAGAAATATAAAACTAAGTAAAGGCTAAGACGCTAAAGGTATAAGGATAACTTACTTATTAAGTTATAATTCCTTACTAACTTAGTACCGATTTATTATTAATTAACTATATCCCCGGTTAAGGTAACTATTTATAAATTAGTAAAATATAAAACGGGGAAGAAAAGTAAGTAAGAGTAAATAATTAAAAGAAAATATAAAGCTAAGCTAAGTCCTCCTTAAAACGATAATAATAAAGGAAAGAAACTATAAGCTAAGCTATTACTACTTTATATAATTAATAAAGGAGAGATAAAAAAAAGATAAAAGAAAAGATAAACTTAAACCGTCTTTTACTTATATTAACGCTTCGCCGGCGTTATAAAAACCTACTAAATAGTCCCCTTATTTATATCGGTTAAGAAAGGAAACGTTAGTATTCCCCTCTCCTTTATTAGCTATATCTTAATTAGTATAGCATTTACCTCCGCCTTTATAATAAGTAAGGCGTATCGCTAGGATATATAGCCTATATTGCTTATAAGTAGCTAGAGTTTTAACTATACTTCTTAAGTATAGTACTCCGGACTAGCTATATTAATACTAAAAGGCGGCGCCGGGGTTAACCGGGTAAGCAGCTCGCGCCGCTTATTAATAAGCGTATACTAGTCGCGATACTAAGATTAAGAGATCGTTAGCTAATTACTAATATATCGATCGTATATTAATTACTATTATATCTTTCTTAGCACTCGTAATACCGTTCTCCTCTTAATAAGTTATCTTAGTAATATTTAACGCCTTATAAAGATACTAAGCTATTATAGCGAGATAGCGGTAAGCCTCCTTATTAAATATAAAGGCATTATCGTCGCTATTATCGTCCTTAAAGTTAGTATTATTAATATTAAGTATATTAAGCTCTTAAATATAATTAAGCATAGCGACTATATTAATACGGTCGCCGGTTATAAGTATAGCCGCTTATATAACAATTAGCTAATAAATAGCGATAACGAATTTAATTAATAGTTATCGTTAATTAATAATATACTTAATTATAAGTAGCCGCACGCTAATAGCACTACTTATACCTTAATAAGATAATGCTAAAGAAAACATACTTAATCTTTATAACTTTAATAAGCTTTAGCTTAAATGCCTAATAAGCTATAATAGTAGTGCGGAAATAATATATATACTAAAGTTTAGTAAGTATTATGCCGCTAGCACGGATAGCGCGGGCTTTAGCTTTAAACTATATACGTTTTGCTTATAAAACGATAAGGACGTAAGCCTTACTATTACCTATATTAATTTAAGTATTATTATTACTATCGCTATTGCTACTACCCGTTATGTTAAGCTACTTTCCCTTAAGGGGAGGTATAATAAGCAAAGTATCGCGGCTAGGTATTACTAATATCTTAAGGCTTAATCGGTCTTATTATTACTACTACTCTTAAGAAGTAGTATTATTATTAGCACTATTAGTATTAAGGATAAGGGACTTACCTTATACTTATTAATTATTAGTAAGCATATTAATAGCCTTATTTTTAAGGATAAGCGTAAGGTTAAGTATAAGCACCTCTTTAAGAGGTGCTCCTTTATTATAAGGTAATAGTAAGCTAGGCGTCTTATTAGCTTAACTTCTCTTAGTATTAATACTAGCCTTTCCGGCTAAAAGAGAGTTAAGGACTTAAGGAGAACCTTAATCGCGATTAGAATACTTTAAGGGCGAACCCCTTAGGAGTTAATACTATATTTAATATAGGAAATCGGCGCGCTTATTAATCGAGCGCGGCTTCGGAGTATAAGGTATATTAGCGATAATAAAGAGGTATAAAATATATATTAAATAAGGAGCGAAAAGGTATAAAGAACTTAACGGTAAATAATTATAAAAGAGTTAAAGAAGGGAAGAAAAATAAAAGGTGCGGGAATAAGTATAATAAACTTTTAACTAGTATATTACTACTAATATATAAGCGTAATACTTATAATTGCTTAAAGGCAATTAACGTTATTATAACCTTATATATAACCCCGCGTATTTAACGCTATATTTAATTATATATAACTACTAAGCGTATATACTACTATATCTTAATTATATATACTTACGTAATAATACTAACTAAGGATATAACTATAACTTTATATTACTAAATTCTTTATAATAGTATATTTTATATACTTTTAACTAAATAGCTAAGGGCGTTTATTATAAAGGGGGGATAATTATAAAAATAGTATTAATAGTATAAGCTAACTAAGTGCGGGGAATATGCTAAGTAAAAAGCCCTGCTTTTAGTCCTAACTTAATAAGTAGTTAATAGGCCCTCGCGATTAAAGCTAAAAGACTCTCCTTTTTATAAGCTTTAATCTTATAATAAAGTAAGTAGCTAAGTAATACTATAACTTATTATACTATTTACTATCTTTACTACTTAATTAGTAGTATCGCGAGACTATCTCCTTATAATAAAGAAGTAAGGGTACGCCTTTTACTATAAGTATATCCCGCTTACTAAGTAATTTAACGCGGCCTAGCTAGGCCGGGGCCGCCTTTAACTTAAGCGGCTTACTACCCGGAGCTTTAAAGCTCCGGACTTAAGGTATAAGTAGTAGCCTATCTTTTATCCCCTTTTAGCCGCCCTTTTAATATAGAGGTAAGAGGGTAGGCGGGATTCCGTCCCGTGCTTTAGCTACGGGTAGCGCGGCCTTAAAAAATAAGCTTAAAGCGGGCTCCTTTAATAAGAATTCGGCACCTTATAGTACGTATATATTCTTAATTAGGCTTATTATATATTCGCGCCGCGCTACTTAGTTACTAATCCCGCTTATAGTCTTAAGGGTAAAGCCTTTTACGCACCGCGCGCTTATATATACCTTTCTCCTTTCTCGCTTAAGACGCGCTTATTCTTTATACGCGCTTATCTCCTATCCGCTAACCCGCTTTTAACGTACCTTTACTTTTTTACCGTCTTTAAGCTATTACTACTACTATCGCTATACTTAAGAAAAAGGTTACCTTTTTTAACTTTAATATAGGCCTTCTCCTTAAGCTACTAAGTTAAGATACTAAAGATAAAGACGCTTAAGCTTACCGCGGTATTAAGTATAAGATCTTTTACTATATATATATAAGCTGCTTATCGAGCGATAATATACTTATAGTTTTTTAAGGCTATTAAAACTAAGCTTATATATATTTAAGCTATATCCACCGCTTAAGTATATATAACTCGCGTTATTAACCCTCTTTTAGCTATCTTTAAAAAAGCGTGCGTTGCTTATACTTTTAGTAACCGTTCTTATTTTTAAGTAAGTAGTCTTATATTAAATCTGCTTTTACTACTTAGCTAATCTCCTATTAGCTTACCGCTATTAGTAAGAATATAGCCCGTAGGCTCTACGCCGCTTAAAAAGAGTTATATAAGTCTAGTAAGCCTATTAAGCGTTTTATATATATAAAGCTTACCTTTATAGCGATAAAGCTTTAGCAACGCGCTAAAGCTATTATAGCCCGCGCTCTTATGTTTAAGGCCGCCCTTAGTCCGGCCTTACTTAATAAAAATATTAAGCTTCTTACTTTTACCTTTAGCCGTTTTATTAATAATATACGCGCGGCCTGCGAGGCTAATACTAAGTTCGCTAATAAGCTTACTAGCACTATCGCGGTTATATACTAAACCGTTTACTTTATAGCCCGGACTATAATAAGTATAAAAAATATAATATTTATAATAGCTAACTATCTTAGCTTTAGCGTCTATAAGGGCCGGGATATTACCTTTAAGTGTTATTTACCTAACTAAGACTTAGCGCGGGCCTGTACCGCCCTTGCCTTACTTAAGCCTACGCCTTTTAAGATCCTTATCGTTTTAAAGGATTTTAAAGCTAAGGCTAAGGCTATAAAAAAGACTTAAGCTAAGGCTCTCGCTAAGGCTTATACTTAAGAGCGCGCCGCTCTTACTTAAAAGCTTAAGTATTTAAGGGCGCTTAAGTATAAAGGTAAGGGAAAAGCTATTAAAGCTAACATTATATTAAAAAAGGATAGTAAGGGTAGCTATAAAAAGGCCGATATTAAGGGCCTTAAAGATAAGGACGGCCCTTAGCTTAGCTTTAACGCTACCTTTATTATTTTTAACGCTAGTAGTAGTAATAGCAATATTAGCGATATTAATAATAAAAAGGAAGTCTTTATTTTAACTCCCGCTATACCTGCCTCTAGCCCTTTAACTAGCCGCGGCGTTTCTTTAGCTATATAAAAGCGCACTTATAGTCTTTTTAAAAGCAGCGCCTTTAAGGCTAATAACCTTATAAATACTACCTTAAAGCGTGTTTATATTGCCCTTACTTTTAGCTTAACGGACTAAGAAGGAGAGACTAAAGACTTTAGCTTAAACCTTAAGTACTATTAGTTTTTTACTTATAATAAAGCCGGGTCGCGCCCTCTTAGCTTCCTTATAATACTTAACTTAGCTTAGTTAACTAAATATTATTTAAGCCGCCTTACTTAGCTTAAGTTTATACCGCCTCTCTTACTTGCTTACGCTATAGCCGGTGCCTCTTTAGTATTAAGCACCTCGCGGGTCTTAAAGTAAATACCTTAAAGGGCCGCTAATAAGGCGACACCCTCTCCGTTTACCCCCGCCGCGACCTTAAGCTATTATAAGCGCGGGCGGGGGAGGGGAAAGGCGCCCGTTACCTTAACTCGCGGTCGTGGCTAGGCGGGGCGCCCTTATAGCACTCCCCGATCCGGCGGGTCTTAGCATAGCGCTAAGGATAATAACGATAAGCTCGGGCTTTAAGCGGAGTAAAAGGGGTCGTTCTTAAGAAGGGGGAAGCGTTAAAAGACTAGCTAAAGCGTTAGCTTAAGTTAGGCTTATTAAAGGTCCTACGAGCTTAATAAAGGGGGGGGGGGTCTAGGTTTTAGCGTTTTAGTACTTTATAGCGTTTATTATAATAGTAAGTTATCTCCTTTAAGCTATAATAAGGGGGCGGTTTAATAAAGATACGCCCCCCCTTAATTAAAGCATAGCTAGGGCCCCTGCGTGCTTTATCCCTTCTTCTTAATATAGCTATATTGCTAGGTTAAACTAATAAAGGCGTCTTAAGCCTAAGAACTATTTTATTAAGATAGCCGCTATCTTTTATTTTTAAAGCTTCGCCTACACCTCGCCTATATTACGGAGCTGCTATAATAGCGTTTCCCTTACCTTATTAATAAGCTTATAACTTATTATCGCATAGTAAATAGTATCTTATCGCTACTTATAGTTATAAAGAGGCGATACTCCCTTAAGTATATTATAATAAAATAGAAAGTCTTTAAGGCCTATTACTTTAGTTTATATTTTTTAAGTAATTATAAAGCTTTAGTACTTAAGTAGCGCGTTATAGCGGTTAAGCGCTATAGCTTTATTAAACTAAGGTAAGAAGTTAGTAAGGTAAAGCGTAGTTTAGTATTACTTTATAAGCTCTTCCTTTAAGCTTTACCGCTTTACTTACTCTTTATTAAGGATCTTCTTAGTCTTTTTTTTCTTTTATAGCTTATTAGTCTTAACTTAAGACTATACCCCCCTTAGTGCCTTTATAAGCGGCGGCCTTAAGGGTATAGGCTATCTCGGTCGTTGTTTACGCTATTAAAGTAGCCTTATTATTAAAATAGACGCGTATTAGATTTAGTTTAAAATTCCGGAGTTTTCTAGCCTTTTAAGGGTATTAGCTATTCTTTAGTTAAGGTAGAGGTTAATTAGCGGGACCTAAGTCTTAGCTTCGAGCTAGTAAACTAAAGTAGCTTAATAAGCCCTTATAACTATTTAAAGGCAGGCGGTCTAGTCCCGCGCTAGCTTTATAGCTATTTTATAAGGCTTTCCGCTTATTAAAATTATCTTATAAAATGTAATTATAGCGTATAATAAAAAGGACCGGATAAATTTACTATAGACTTCTTAGGCCTTAAGTAAAGTATACCTTTATATAAACGCCGCGATCTTTATTAAAGCTAGGTTCTGCCCTTTTTAGCTTAGCGCGTAGTTTATTAAGGTATACCTTTTATCGGAGCTTATAGTCTACCTATACTTTTAAAAGCTTAGCGTCTTAAACTAGTATAACTATCGCGGCCCTTAAGCGGATAAAGGTTGTAATTGCTTTATGTTTTCTTATAAAGTAAATAAGCTCGCTTTTTAAAGGTTTAAAGTTTACCGTAAACTCTTCCGCTTATAAAGCATATACTTCTTAAGCCGCCTTAAGTCGTGCTATAATTATACCCTTCTTAAGTCTAACGCTAAGGATATTTATATCGTTAGCGAAACTAATAATATAAACCCTTTTTAGCTTTTCGAGCCTTTTATAAAGCGGTATTATATAGTAAAAAAATAGGATTAAGGATAGCGGCGAGCTTTAAAGGACCTTAGTAGCGATACGTACTAGTATAGCCTTTTTTTTATTAAAATAAAGAGTTAAGTAGCGCTTATTTATAAAGCTATATACTAGTTTTATAAGCTACTTAAGGTAGCCTTAAAGAGTAAGCTTCTTTAAAAGTTTTTTATAATTAACTATATTAAAAGCTCCTTTAATATTAAGTTAAAGGAACGATATAATCTCTCTTTTAGCTTACGTTATACGTATTAGTTTTATTACTTAAAGTATCGCTGCCTTTATAGACCTCTCCTTTTTATTTTTAAACTACTTATTAAGTAAGACCTTATTTACCTTTACCGCGGTCGCGAGCCTTTAAGCTAAAATCTATTTTAAGACTTTACTTATTATCGGTAAAAGGGAAATAGGCCTTTACCCCTTAGCTATACGGTATACTTTAAGCTTCTTTCCTAGCTTTCGTAGTATTACTAAATTTATAGTTTAGAACTAGGCCGTAAAGTATAAGGTCTCCGTATAAGCTATAAAGATCGTTATTAGTTAAGCTAAGAGCGCCGGCCTATAAAGCTTAAGGAAGCTAAGTAAGATCCTATTTAAGCCCGCCGCCTTTTAGCTCGCTATCTTACTTATTGCTTAAGATATATTTATAAAGTCGATACGCCGCTCGATAAATAGCTCTTTATCGGCCGTAGGGCGGGGGGGTCTTAAAAGCATCGCGGCCTTAGCTAAGAAAAAGCGTTCCGCTAAGAGCTAAGCTTTCTTATAAAAGTTAAAGGTTAGTTAATACTCGCAGCCTTTACTAGTTAGCGGTAATAAGTATACTAAGTTTAAGGAAGTCCGCTATATAGCCACGCCTACTATTTAACGTTTTATAGCTTAGTATTATTAGCGCTAATCTCCTTAAGGAAATCCTTTTAATACTTTCGTCTTACGTTATATATAGCCCGTTTTTAGGCCGCGGCCGCTTTTTATATCGCCTTTTAATTTACTTAGGTCCGGTGCCCCTTATAGTGCTTTTAGGCCCTCTTCGCGGTCCGCGTAGCTTAAGTTGCCTTTAAGGTAAACTAAGCGTTCCCCCTTAAGACCGCTTACTTCCGATATAGTATTATCGCGCGGGCAATTTAGTTAAGGTCGTCGTATAGGCTATTTATCTTTATATCGATCTCTTACGGGCTACGGAGCGTAGGCTATTATATTTTAAGCTAAGATAAGGCCTCCGCCTTAACCCTTTTCTTTTCCGCCTTCTTTTACCTTAATATAGTAAACGTCTTACTTAGCCTTATCCTTATCTTAAATAAGACTACTTATAAAGCATAATTAGACCTTATAAAGTCTAGGTTTAGGCTAATAAACTAAGCTACTATCTTTATTATAGCTTATATAAGGTCGATTATACTATTCTTATATCCGTAAAAAAACTATATATATTTGCCTTTTAGTATAGCTAGTTTAAGCTAAAGCCGCGTAGCTTCCTTAATAAACTATTTTACTTTATTAAAGGTTTAATTATAAGCGTCTTAAAGTAAGTAGTAAATATTAAAGTCCTTAATTAAAACTAAGGGACCTTAGCTATCGATTTCTCTTAAGGCCTTAGCCGGCCTTATCTATATTCCTTTTAGTAGTAAGTATAAGGACCTTAACCTTCTATTATCGCTAAAGGTTATCTCTCTTTAATCGTATCCAGTCCGCGGTATTTACGTCCCCGCGTTATATCTTTTATAAACGTATATCGCGTTACGGCCCTCCTTATAAACTAGCTAGTATAGTACGCCTTTTAAGGCTAAGGCCTTAAAGCCTTATATTTTCTTTACCTCTTAAAGCGCTATTATATTATACTTAGCGCGGTAGCTAAGGGCTTGCCGTACTAGCTTATATATCTTTTATATATTTTAATAAAGGACTTTTAGTTTTATATATAAAGGGTTAAAGTAAGGTTCGTCGTTTAAGAAAAGGTAATAGCTTATGTTAAGAGCGATATACTCCGCTATCTTATATATTGCTTAATATTACTTAAGTTAGTGCTTACTACTTAGGCCTTAGCTAGCGGGGCTTATAGTATCTGCCTATCCTTTTTTAGTTACTTAAAGCGTTTCCGCGCTTATAATAAGGCGGGCTTATAGTCTTTTATAAAAAGGAGGGGGATTTAAAAGTCTAGCTAGCTATAAGTGCTAGCGAAACACTATAAGCGGTTTAAGTAGTTATCTCTTACCTTATCTTAAGCTTTTACCGCTATAAGATAAGTACGGGACTATAATAAGTGCTGCCCGCTATAGGATATATAGTTATAAAGGATTTCGCCTTTCTTTACGCGGTATTTATCTTTACTACTTATATATAAAGTCCCCTTATAATAAGTATATAGCTATATTAAAGTATAACGTTTAGCAATATATTTATATTTATAGTAGTTATAATACTAAGTAAGTTAAACTAACTTATTATATAGCTTATACTAAAATATTTAAGCTTTAAGGAATAAGCTTATATTATATAGCTTATTAGCCTCCGCTAAGCTACGTATGCTAATAATAAGAGTTATAGCTATAAAGGTCTTAGTTTAAGGCTATATTGCTCGTGCTTATATAACTTTTACTTTATTAATATCGGCGATCTCTTTAATTAAAAGCGTTTTATTTATCTTAAAACCCCTTATTAAGATATTCTTTATAATTACTATATAGGCCTTACGCGCTATCGCCGCCTCTAGCTTAAAGACGCTTCTTACTTAGTCTTAGTTCTATTAATAAAGTCGTGCCGCTATATTAAACATTACCGCAATATCCCCGCTTAAAAGGCGTCTCGCTTTTATAATAAAGGAGATATTAAGCGCTATATTAATCGCTTTAACTATATCCTTCGGCTTATAATTTAAGATATCTAGTATTACTTTTATTAAGACTACTACTAGCTCGTGTTTATACTAAAGTAAGACCGGCTTTATTATTATATTATATTATACTAGCCCTTTAAGGCCTACTACTACTATTACTTAAGTCCGCTTAAGCCCTCCCGGGCCTTAAGCTCGTCCTTATCTTAGTTCCTTATATATAGCCTTTTTTATCGCGCTTTAAATAGCCTTATAAAGCTTAAAGTCGGCCTATACTATAATTCACGCGCTCTTAGCGCGCTCCTTAACGTAAAGGAGAGTTTTAACTACTACTTATACTTAATCGAACTATATATATAAAACTATACCCGCGATTTTATTATAAGCCTTCTTTTTATTAGTATTATATATAGTCCGGCCGGGCTATATACTATTATCTTATTAAGGTAGGTTTTACTTCTTATTTAAGTGCGTAAAGCTTAAGGGCGTCTTATCGCGCTAAGCGCTATAGTCGATGCCGGTAAAAAGCGGACTATCCCCTTACCCCCGCATCCCTTAGCTACGTTACGATATCGTCTTAAGGGGGTAACTAATACTGCTAAATTAATTATTATTATTAGCGAAAGTTTTAAACGTAATACGCACCCGCTATAAGTAAGTATTTAGTTTGCGGAGAAGTTTATTATAAATTTATATATTATTAACTTAGTATAAAAACGTTATTATAAAGCTATTATTTCGCGCCTTTTTTCTTTATTCTTATTTAAACTTAATAAGAACGTTATTTTTTCTTTTTTACTTAAAAGAGAATATTATAGAATTTAAGCAGCTATACTTAAACTCTTTTCTTTGCTTTAAAGGAGCTTTAATAAAACCTTATAGTAAGAACTCTTAAAGTATTTACTATAAAAACTCGCTTAAAAATATATAATAAATGTTATTAAGCGGACCTTATTAAGGTTTTTAAAATATAACTAAAAATACTTAAAAGGCTTTTTAACTATAGTTTATAACGTTTTTAACTATAAAAAATACTATAAAGACTATTAGACGGATTTTACTAGTATTTATAAAGGATATTTAAGGATTTCCGCGAAATATATTAATTATAGTTTAGCCCGTTTTTAACTAAAAGAATACCTTAAGAATATAAGATAAACTTTACCGCGATTTTTATAAGATATTTAAGGATATTTAAAAGATTTTCTTAACTATAGTTTATAGTATTTTAACTAAGCTTATATTTAGTTTATTAAGTGATTTTATTAGGATATTTATAGTTTATTTACGTACTAATAATAAACGGCTAAATAATATAGTTAAAAATCCTTAAAATTAGCTTAAAAAACTAAGTATAAAGTAGCTAAATATACTTTAAAGAAAAGATAAGCTTTTTACTATTTATAAACTCTTATATACGTTTATATCTAGTAATTAGTTTATTATACTAGCTTAACTAGTAGTAATTAGTTTATAATACCGGCTTTAATTAGCAGTAATTAGTTTATAGTACTAGCCCGACTAATAGTAATTAGTCTATGCCTTATCCTTTTATTTTTACTTTATAAGGCGTAGTATTAGCCCTTTTTATAAATAAGTTAATATAGTACGCTTTTTAAAGCTAAGGCTTTAAAGCTTTATATTTTCCTTACTTTTTAAAGCTTTATTACGTTATACTTTACATAGTAGCTAAGAGCTAGTTATACTAGCTTATATCTTTTCTTAATATTTTAATAAAAGACTTTTAGTTTTATATATAAAATATTAAAGTAAAGTTTATTATTACTTAAAATAAAGTAATTGCTTAAGTTTAAAGTAATATACTTTATTGCTTTATATATTTTTTAATATTACTTAAGTTAGCTACTACGCCTTATAGCGTAAAGATAAGGGGATAAGGCGCGGACTAATTACTGCTAGTTAAGGCCGGTACTATAAACTAATTACCGCTAATTAAGGCCGGTACTACGGACTAATTACCGCTAATTAAGCCGGTATAATAAACTAATTACTATATATAAACATATAAAAAGGTTTAAAAATAGTAAAAAGCTTATTTATTCTTTAAAGCATAGCTAGCTACTTTATACTTAGTTTTTTAAGTTAATTTTAAGGATCTTTAACTATACTATCCTTTTATTTATTATTAATACGTAAATCAACTATAAATATCTTTATAAAATCACTTAATAAACTAAATATAAGCTTAGTTAAAAACACTATAAACTATAATTAAGGAAATCCCTTAAATATCCTTAAATACTCTTTAGAAATCGCGGTAAAGTCTATCTTATATCTTTTAAGGTGCTTTTATAGTTAAAAACGGGTTAAACTATAATTAGGATATCCCGCGAAAATCCTTAAATATCCTTTAAAGATACCGGCGGAATCCGCTTAGTAGTTTTTATAGTATCCTTAATAGTTAAAAACGTCGTAAACTATAATCGGATAGGCTCCTAAGCCTTTATAGTTATATCTTAAAAACTTTAGCGGGGTCCGATTAATAATATCCGTTATATATTTTTAGGCGAGCCTTTATAGTGCGTGCTTAAAGCGTTCTTATTACGGGGTTTTATAAGGCTCCTTAAAAGTAATGTAAGGAGTTTAGGCATAGCTATTTAAATTCTATAATATTAGCGCTTAATACTTAAGCTTTAGCCGGCGGGGCTAATAGCGTTTAATTGTTTTTTTTTAGTTGCTTAAAGCATTTCCGCGCTTATAATAAAGCAGGCTTATAGTTTTTTATAAAAAGGAGGGAGAGTTAAAGGTTTAATTAGCTATAAGTATTAGTAAAGTATTATAAGTAGTTTAAGTAATAATATCTTACTTTATTTTAAGCTTTTACTACTATAAGATATATATAAAACTACGCTAAGTATTATTTATTATAAGATATATAAATATAAGAAATAAAAAACTTCTTTACGAACTAAATACTTACTTATAATTAGTATATATTACGTTTAAAACTTTTACTAATAATAGGAATTAGTTCGGCGGTATTAGTTACGCCCCTTAAGACGAAATTATAGCGTAGCTAAGAGTCGCGGGGGTAAGGGGATAGTCCGCCTCGCACTAATATTAACTATAGCGCTTAGCGCAATAAGACGCCTTTAAGTTTTACACACTTAAATAAAGAGCTAAACTTACTTAAATAAAATAATAGTGCGTAGCCCGGCTAAACTATATATAATACTAATAAAAAGAAAGCCTATAATAAAATCGTAAGTATAGTCCTATATAAATAGTTCGATTAAGTATAAGTAGTAGTTAAACCCTTTTTTACGCTAAGGAGCGTGCTAAGAGCGTATTAACGATAGTATAGGCTAACTTTAAGCTTTATAAAGCTATTTAAAGCGTAATAAAGGAAGCTATATATAAAGAATTAAGATAAAGCTAAGCTTAAAGCTTAAAAGGGCTTAAGCGGACTTAAGTAATAATAGTTATAAGCTTTAAGGGGCTAGTATATTTTAATACAACGATAATACTAGTCTTAGCTTAGTATAAATATAAGCTAATATTAGTTTTAATAAAGGCGAAGCTAAATATCTTAAACTATAAGCTAAAAAATAAAGTT
Source organism: Ophiocordyceps robertsii (assembly GCA_027405785.1). NCBI lineage: Eukaryota > Fungi > Ascomycota > Sordariomycetes > Hypocreales > Ophiocordycipitaceae > Ophiocordyceps > Ophiocordyceps robertsii. The sequence goes on along the minus strand of JAPEBW010000061.1, from coordinate 16,824 downwards.
AAAGCAATTAATATAACGCTTAATATCTTCTTTACTATAATAGCAAGACGCCTTTTAAGCGGGGATATTATAATAATATTTAATATAGCGGCACGACTATATTAATAAAACTAAGACGAAGTAAGGAGCGTTTTTAAGCCGGAGGTAGTAGTAGTATATAAGCTTTATATAGTAATCGCGAAGAATATCTTAATAAGGGTCTTTTAGACGGATAAAATACTTTTAATAAAGGAGATTACTAATATTAATAAAGTAAAAGTTATATAAGCGTAAGTAATATAACCCTAAACGAAGACTTTTATAGCTATAACCCTTATTATTAGCATAAGTAGCTTAATAAAGGCTAATAAGCTATATAATATAAGCTTATTCCTTAAAGCTTAAAGTTTTTAGTATAAGCTATATAATAAATTAGTTTAACTTACTTAATGCTATAATTATTATAAATATAAATACATCGCTAGATATTTTACTTTAATATAGCTATATGTTTATTATAAAAGGACTTTATATATAAGCGGCGAAAATAAATACTATATAAAGAAAAGCGAAATCCTTTATAACTATATATCTTATAGTAAGTAGTACTTAACGTAGTCCCACACTTATTTTATAATAGTTAAAGCTTAAAATAAAGTAAAAGATAACTACTTAAACTGCTTATAACGCTTTGTTAATACTTATAGCTAACCGGACTTTTAAATCCCCCTTTCTTTTATAAAGGACTATAAACCCGCTTTATTATAAGCGTAAAAAAGCTTTAATTAACTAAAAAAGGATAGATAAACGCTATTAGCCCCGCCGGCTAAACTTAAGTAATAAGCACTAACTTAAGTAATATTAAACGATATATAAAGCAATAAAGCATATTGCTTTTAACTTAAGCTATTACTTTTTCTTAAATAACAAACCTTACCTTAACTCTTTATATATAAAACTAAAAGTCCTTTATTAAAATATATAAAGGAGATATAAGCTAGCACGACTAAGTTTTTACTACTATGCTAAGTATAATATAATAGCGCTTTAAGAGATAAAGAAAATATAAGCCTTTAAGGCCCTAGCCTTAAGAGGCGTATTAAACCGGTTAGTTTATAAAGAAGGCTAAAACGCGATATATGTTTATAAAAGATATAATATAAAAACGTAGATACTATAAACCGGATACGATTAAAAAGAAATAACCTTTAGCGATAGTATAAAGTTAAGGTCTTTATACTTACCGCTAAAAAGAATATAAATAGGCTTAGCTAAGGCTTTAAAGAAAATCGATAACTAAGGTCCTTTAGTTTTAATTAAGGACTTTAATATTTACTACTTACTTTAAGACGCTTATAACTAAACCTTTAACGGAGTAAAGAAATTTATTAAGGAAGCTATATAGCTCTAGCTTAAACTAGCTATACTAAAAAATAAATATATACGTTTTTTTTATAAGTATAAGGATAGTATAATCGACCTTATATAAGCTATAGCGGAAATAGCAGCTTAGTTTATTAGCTTAAACTTAAACCTCGCGGGGTTTAATTATATCCTATAAGTAGTCTCGTTTAAAATAAGCTTAAAGCTAAGGGAGAGATTTACTATACTAAGGTAAAAAAAGGCGGAAAAAAAAAGGTTAAGGTAAAAACCTTATCTTTACTTAAAATATAATAACCTATACTCCGCAATCTATAAGAAATTAATATAGAAATAAATAGCTTATATAACGACCTTAATAAGATCGCCTGTATAATAATACTATACTAAAAGCAAGCCGTCTTAAAAGGAAACGCTTAGTTTACTTTAAAAGCAACTTAAGCTACTTAAACTATAAAGAGGGCCCGAAGATACTATAAGGGGCACCGGACTTCAGTAAATTAAAAAGCGCTATAAGAAGCGACTATAGCTTAAAAGCGAGCTATATATAATATAAAATAAAAGTATTAAAAGGATTTCCTTAAGGAGATTAGCGCTAATAATACTAAGTTATAAAACATTAAATAGTTACCGTAGCTACGTAGTAAACTACCTTTAAACCCGGCGTACTTATTACCGCTAACTAATAAGGGCTATAAATACTAACTAACTTTTAACTTTAATAAAAAAGCTTAACTTTTAGCGGAACGTTTTTTTTTAGCTAAAGCTATAATGCTTTTAAGACTTTACGAGCCCGCGGCTAAAAAAAGGCTATTTATTAAGCGGCGTATTAACCTTAAAAATATATCTTAAGCAATAAGTAAGATAGTAAGCTAAAAAGTAACAAGCTTAAATAAGATCTTACTTAGCTTCTTTAAGCTTTACTACTTAGCGCTCTTAGCTTAGCTAGCAATAATCTTTATAGCTTATATAAAGATATCGTACTTTTTAACTTAGTTTTAAACTATAAACATAGTAATACTAAGAAAACTAAGGAAAAAGCTTAAGGTATACTATGCTATTAAAAGGTAAAGGCCTTAATATACTTTTTAACTTAGTTCCGAACTATAAATATAGTAATACTAAGAAAACTAAGGAAAAAGCTTAAGACTTTACTTATAATTAGTAAAAAGGAAATAAAGTACACTATGCTATTAAAAGGTAAAGGCTTATTTCCCTTTTACTAATAATAAGTAAAGTCTTAAAATAGATTTTAGCTTAAAAGTTTATAATTATAACGGAGGTAAATAAGGTCTTACTTAAAGGGTAGTTTAAAAATAAAAAGGAAAGGTTTATAAAAGTAGCGATACTTTAAGTAAAAAAACTAATATATATAATATAAGCTAAAAAAAGATTATGTTATTTCTTTTACTTATTATTAAAAGGGCCTTTAATAAAGTTAATTATAAGAAACTCTTAAAGGGGCTTACCTTTTAAGGCTACTTTAAGTAGCTTATAAAGTTAGTATATAGCTTTATAAATAGGCGCTACTTAACCCTTTATTTTAATATAAAAAGGCTATATTAATATAAATTATTACTAAGGTCTTTTAAAGCTTATAACTATCCTTAATCCTATTTCTTTATTATATAATATTACTTTATAAAAGGCTTAAAAAGCTAAAAGGAGTTTATATTATCGTCTTTACTAATAATATAAATATCCTTAGTATTAGCTTTAAGAAGGGATTAATAGTAACACGGCTTAAAGCAGCTTAAAAAGTATATGCTTTATAAGTAAAGGAGTTTATAATAAACTTTAAACCTTTAAAAAGCAAGCTAATTTACTTTTTTTTATAATAAAATATAAAGCGATTACGACCTTTATCTACTTCAAAGCTATAATAGTTATACTAGTTTAAGATACTAAGCTCCTTAAGGTTTAAGTAAACTATAAGCTTTAATAAAAAACATACCTTAATAAACTATACGCTAAGCTAAAAAAGCAGAACTTAGCTTTAATAAAGCTTATAACGTTTATATAAAGATATACCTTACTTAAGGCTTAAAAGGTTTATAGTAAAGTCGTTTAGTCCTTTATATTATATACTATAGTTATATTTTATAAGTTAACTTTAATAAGTAAAAAGCCTTATAAAATAGCTATAAAATTAGTATAAGATTAAACCGCTTACCTTTAAATAATTATAGGTGCTTACTACGCTACTTTAGTTTATTAGCTTTAAGCTAAAACTTTAGTCTTACTAATTAACCTTTACTTTAACTAAAAAATAGCTAATATCTTTAAAAGACTAAAAAACTTTAAAATCTTAAACTAAATATAAAAAGACAGTCTCGCGATACTATTAATTAAGTAGTAAAGATAGTAAATAGTACGATAAGTTATAGTATTGCTTAGCTACTTACTTTATTATAAGACTAAAGCTTATAAAAAGAAAAGTCTTTTAGCTTTAGTTATAAGGGGTCGATAACTACTTATTAAGTTAAGACTAAAAGCAAGGCTTCTTACTTAGCGTATTCCCCGCACTTAGTTAGCTTATATTATTAATATATTCTTATAATCATCCCCCCTTTATTATAAACGCCCTTAGCTATTTAGTTAAAAGTATATTAAATATACTATTCGTAAGAGATTTAGTAATAGAAGGTTATAGTTATATCCTTAATTAGTATTATTATATAAGTACGCGTAATTAAAATATAGTAGTATATATGCTTAGTAGTCGTATATAATTAAATATAGTATTAAATACGCTAGGTTATATATAAGGTTATAGTAACGGTAATTACTTTTAAGAAGTTATAAGTATTACGCCTATATATTAGTAATAATATACTAGTAAAAGGTTTATCGTGCTTATTTTTATACTTTTTATTTTTCTTCCCCTTTTTAACTCTTCCGTAATTATTTACCGCTAAGTTTTCTATACCTTTTCGCTCCTAATTTAATATATATTCTATACCTCTTTATTATCGCTAATATACCTTATACTTTAAAGCCGCGCTTAATTAATAAGCATACTAATTTCTTACGTTAAATATTATATTAACTCTTAAGGGGTTCGCCTTTAAAGTATCGTAGTAGCGATTAAGGTTCTTTTTAAGTTCTTAACTCTCTTTTAGCTAAAAAAGCTAATATTAGTATTAAGAGAGGTTAAGCTAAGAAGACGCTTAGCTCGCTATTACCTTATAATAAAGGAGCACCTTTTAAAAAGGTGCCTATCCCTAACCTTATACTTATCCTTAAGGATATAGCTATTAATACGCTTATTAATAATTAATAAGCATAAAGTAAGTCTTCTATCCTTAGTATTAATAGTGCTAATAATAATACTACTTCCCCGAAGTAGTAGTAATAATAAGACCGATTAAGCCTTTAAATATTAATAATACTTAGCTATAATACTTTACTTATAACGCCTCCTTTTAAAAGAGAGTAGCTTAATATAATAGGTAGTAGCGATAGCGATAGCGATAATAATACTTAAATAAATATAAGTAATAGTAAAGCTAACGTCCTTATTATTTTACGGGCAAAACGTATATAGTTTAAAACTAAAGCTTATACTATTTATATTAGCGGTATAATGCCCGCTAAACTTTAGTATATATATTATTTCCGCACCGCTATTATAGCTTATAAGGTATTTAGGCTAAAGCTTATTAAGGTTATAGAGATTAAGTATATTTTCTCTAGCGTTACCTTTATAAAGTATAAGTAGTACTATTAGTATATAGCTACTTATAATTAAGTATATTATTTATTAACTATAACTATTAATTAAATTCGTTATCGCTATTTATTAGCTTATTATTATATAAGCGGCTATACTTATAGCTAGTAACCGTGTTAATATAGTCGCTATACTTAATTATATTTAAGAGCTTAATATACTTAATATTAAAGATACTAACTTTAAGGATAATAATAGCGACGATAATGCCTTTATATTTAGCGAGGAGGCTTATTACTATTTTACTATAATAGCTTAGTATCTTTATAAGGCGTTTAATATTATTAAGATAACTTATTAAAAAGAGAATAGTATTATAGGTACTAAGAAGGACATAATAGTAATAAATATACGATTAATATACTAGTAATTAACTAACAATCTTTAAGTTTTAGCGTAGCGATTATCGCACGCTTATCGAAAAGCGGCATAAGCTACTTACTTAGTTAACCCTAGCGCCGCTTTTTAGTATTAATATAGCTAGTCCGGAGTACTATAATTAAAAAACATAGTTAAAACTCTAGCTACTTATAAGCAATATAAGCTATATATCTTAACAATACGCCTTACTTATTATAAAGGCGGAAGTAAGTACTATGCTAATTAAGTCGTAGTTAATAAAAAAGAGGAGGATATTAACGTTTCCCTCCTTAACTAATATAAATAAGGGGACTATTTAGTAAGTTCTTATAATACTAGCAAAGCGTTAATATAAGTAAAAAACGGTTTAGGTTTATCTTTTCTTTTATCTTTCTTTTATCTCTCCTTTATTAATAATATAAGGTAGTAATAGCTTAGCTTATAGTTTCTTTCCTTTATTATTATTATTTTTAAGAAGACTTAGCTTAGCTTTATATTTTCTTTTTATTATTTACTCTCGCTTGCTTTTCTTCCTTATTTTATATTTTACTAATTTATAAATAGTTACCTTAACTAAGAATATAGTTAATTAATAGCGAATTAGTATTAAGTTAGTAAGAAATCGTAACTTAATAAGTAAGTTATCTTTATACCCTTAACGTCTTAGCTTTTACTTAGTTTTACGTTTTTTCTATTTCTTAATAAGGTTAGTAAAGTATTTACTAATAAGTGCTTAGCTATTTACTATATCTTTAATATAAACCTACTAATTATACTTTACTAGCTATCTTTTTTACTTAATTAAGAAAAAGGTATTGCCTTTAATACGTTTTTTATTTAGCACTTCTTAAACTTCTTACTCGCCTTTTTTATCTTAAAGGTTAAGTATTATTTATAGTTTAGCGCCTTCTTAATTACTTAGCTTTTCTTTTTAAGGTTTTAATAAGTTAATATAAAATATATTATATATATATAAGTACTTATTTAAAAGAGCTAAACGATAAGCTTACTTCTTAATAGCTTATAGTACTTAAAAAGCTTTAATATACTTAAAAGATAGCTTTTTCTTTTTATCTTTAAGGCGTAAATTCTTTATAAAAAGCATTATAAAGTTACTAACTTTAAGTAAAAGTAGTTAGTGCTTAAAGTTATAGTACTTTGCTTATACTTTAGTAGCTTTTTGCTAGTATTCTTTAAGTTATTATTATAAAGTTTTTAGCTTATTTATTCTTACTTTTACTTTAAGCACCTCCTTTTTCGTAATATCGTCCTTAACGTTAATATAAAAGTTTAGCTAATAGCTAAAAAAGGCCTTGTTAAGGAATAGCTTAGTAGTAGTATTAGTTATATTATTATACGTAAATTATACTACTTAAAGAAAAGACGCTTAGTTTATTTATTTTAAATTTTTAAAGCATCTTAAGTAATAGTACACTGCTTAATTTATACGTTCCGTTTACTTATTAGTTTAAAGGTAAAACGCAATTAATAACCTACGTTTTACTTATAAGATAAAATATAAGTTTAACTAAAACTTATTAGTAAATAATAATCCTTTATCTATAACTATGCTCTTTAAAGGCCTATATACTAACTTAACGTTATAATAAAATGCTTTTACTAGCTTAAGCGCGTTTATTATCTTAAAATACAAAATAAAGAGGTAGTACTTAGTATATTAGTTTATAATTATTAGTATTACGTTAACTTCTCGTCCTTTATATTATACTTTTAATAGACTTATAGTAAAGTTTATTAATAGTTCTTTTTATAGTTGTATAAAGTATAGTAATAATTATACTACGCTTTATAGCATAAGGATAAAGGGATAAGGCGCGGACTAATTACCGCTAGTTAAGGCTAGTATTAAAACTAATTACTAGTAGTTAAGGCTGGTACTACGGACTAATTACCGCTAGTTAAGCCGGTATAACAGACTAATTACTATATATAAACGTATATAAAGGTTTAGAAATAGTAAAAAGCTTATTTATTCTTTTAAGTATAGCTAGCTACTTTATACTTAGTTCTTTAAGCTAATTTTAAGGATCTTTAACTATACTATCTTTTTATTTATCGTTAGTACGTAAATAAACTATAAATATCCTTATAAAATCGCTTAATAAACTAAGTATAAGCCCGGTTAAAAACACTATAAACTATATTTAAGGAAATCCTTTAAATACCTTTAAATATCCCTTAAAAATCGCGGTAAAGTTTATTTTATATCTTTTAAAGTGCTTTTATAGTTAAAAATAAGTTAAACTATAGTTAAAATATCCCGCGGAAATCCTTAAATATCCTTTAAAAATACTAGTAAAATCTGCTTAGTAGTTTTTATAGTATATTATAGTTAAAAACGTTATAAACTATAGTTAAGTAAGCTCTTAAGCCTTTATAGTTATATTTTAAAAACCTTAGCGGGATCCGACTAATAATATTTATTATATCTTTTTAAGCGAGCCTTTATAGTACGTGCTTTAAGCGTTCTTATCGCGGGGTTTTATTAAGCTCTTTAAAAGTAAAGTAAAGAGTTTAAGCATAGCTATTTAGATTTTATAATAACTTCCTTAAGTAAAAAAGAAAAGCTAACGTCTTTATTAGTTTAAAGTAAGAATAAAGTAAAAGGGGCGCTAAGTAATAGCTTTATAGTAGCGTCCTTATATTATATTAGTAGTACGCTATCCTTATTCTTTTAATAGTCTTTTTTAGCTTATTTAGCTAATAGCAGCTAAGTAGCTTAAGATAGTTAATAAGCGGCTTTTATTATAAATCCTTACCTTTTATTTAGTTATATATCTTTATTTTTATTAAGGCGATTAGCGCGTTTAGCTAAAACTTATAATAAAGTTTTTTAACTTTCTTTTAAGGTATACGTTTAAGCACTTATTAAGTAGTAAGAAGTCTCCGCGCTAGGAAATATTTAAATTCCCCGGCGGGATATATTATAAAAGACTAGCTTTATTTAAGCCTTATCTTATATTATTATCTTACTTACCCTTTATACTATTTTTCATCCTCCGCTAAATTCCCCGTACTACTTACTAGCTTTATAAGCCGCTTATAAGCGAGATATTATATCTTACTTACTACTATTATTATAGTTATCCCTTGCTTTTTATCGCTAGGCTTTTTAACTTATTATCCTTTTTACGCGGCGCTACTACTTATGCCTTTCTGCTATTTAATACGTATCTAGCTACTAAGAAAGTATTAAACTAAGAAAGTATTAAAGTAAAGGTAGGCCGTTTTACTAATATTAATAAGTATAGTTAGTACCGGGGTATTAAATATCTATATTCCCGCTTAAAAGCGAGTAATAAGGTCTTTAATAGCTTTAATACCTAACTCCTTACTTTTAAGGTTTTAAATATACTTAATAGTCTTAAAAACCCTTTTTATAAAAGGGGCCTTAAAGGTAAGAATATAAAGCGCGTAACTAGTACGGCTAATAAGGCGGATATCAAAGCCTAGGAATTTTATTACTTAAGTTAAAGTTAAGTCGCGTTTAGACTTTTTATAAGCTTATAAGTAAAACTTAGTATAGTTTATAGCTAAGCGGAAACTTTTAATTATTATAATCTTATCGCTAAAGTATAAGCCCGCGAAGCTAGGCCTATTAAGGATTATATTAATTACTATTAGCGGCTTTTATAAGATTAAGCGGCGGAATATATTATAAGGCTAGTTATCGCTATCTCTTTTAGTTAAGGAGGGATAGTAAATAAACTATAGTAAAGCGCTTATACGCCTTTATATAGCCGGGCTAAGTATAGCGGCGGGTAGAAAGAGCGTTCGCTAAGCGGGACTAAATAAGTCCTTAAGGCTTATAGCGGCTATAAGTTAAGAGGGGGATTTTATAGCGTAAGCTAGACCGCGTATAAAGCGAGATAAGGTTTTAGCTATAGTAGCTTAAGATGCCGCTATAAACCTAGCTATAAACTAGTTAAGCTAGGCTTTAAATATATAGTTAAGGATAGCGCGGATATCGTTTTAATCGTTTAGCTAAAGCGGGTTTCCGCTATTTATAGCGGCTACTATAAATCTTAAGACTATAGCGAGGTTAGCTAACTTAAAGGCGTTAAGTATTAGCTAGTTATTTTATTAGTAAAGATTTTTAACTATACTTTAAAAAATATATAAGCGGTAAGGGCTTTTAAATAGTAAAAGCTAAGCGGGAGGTATAGCTAAGTTACTGCGAAACCGCCTATTTTAACTACGCTATAGTATAAGGCTAAGAAGTAAGTTATTTAAGTTAAGTATTTAAAGAGGGTAGTATAAGCCGTCCTTTATAGTACTAGAATTTAGGTTTAATTTATTAGCTTAAGCGCGGTTACGGAAAGCGGTATAGGTTTATATAAAAGCTTAAACTTAAAGGTTTTAACTTTCGCTAAAGGACTTAAGGCTATAAAGGATAGCCGCCTCGTTTTTATAAAGCTTAAGCGCTTACTTATATCCTTTATATTAAAGGCGTAAGGGCTTATAAAAAAGCAAGCTAAAAAAGTAATTATAAAATAGCTAATCTTAGCTATAGGAGATGTTAAATAATAAAAAGACTTAGAATAAGAGTATAAAGATTATAAGCTTAAAGTAAAAAAGGTTATATATATAAAAGTAAGTAAGGTGCGACGGGCTATAGTAAATAGTAAAGGGAAATATAGTTATAAAAAGAAAAAAGGAAAGGAAAGAGGGTAAGCGGTAAAAAGAATCTAAATAAGTATACTATAAAGCTAAAAAGGCCTTATTACTTAAAGTAAATAGTAGTATATTATTATTAAAATAACTAATTACCTTAAGTATAATAAGTTATAGTTTCTTATAACTTAAAGTAGCTTTTAAGTCTTATACCTAGGCCTAGCCGCTTAATTTTCTTAATTAAAGATTTTTATATTAAGTTATAAAAGCCGCGCGTTATACTTTTATTTAAATTACTTAAGTAGCTAACTCTTTTTATGCTTTTTTAAAGACTTTTACAATCTTTAGTAAGAAGACTGCTTTTTCGTTTACTTATAAGTTATAGCTACTTAGCTAGCCTTTTTAAGCTATAAAAAACTCCTTTTTTAGCTTTCCGCCGCCTTTTTTTATTATATAGCTTTATAAGATTTATTTTACTTCTTACTTATTTAAGTAAAGTATTATTTTATTTTAAACTAAGCTTAAGTATATAGCTAGCTCGTTTACTAATCGTAGTTATACTATTAAAACGACCGGATAAATATTAAAGGACCTTTTTATATCTAGCTAGTATATAAGCTTTCTTACTTTAGTAATAACTTTAAATAGCTTAGTATATCTTTTTTAAAGCTTTGCCGGTTTACTATCCGCGATATAATAGCTTTTACTAAGCTATAGCTAGACTTAATTACTAAGCTTAAATTTTAGTAAGCGGTGTTTCTTATTATATTTATCCTTTATAATAGCCTAAGTATAAGCAATAGCTAACTTAGCTTCTTTTTATAAGACCTCTTCGTTTTATAAGTATAAGTAGTTATTAAGGAACTAAAGGCCGTTATTTATTTTTATCCTTATAATAAGCCTATTAAGAGCTATATAAATTATTAAGAAAAAGGTATTATTAAGGCTAAACTAAAAAGCGATTAGTATATTAGTTTAGTATAAGTCTAAGAAATTAGCGGTAAAGAATTATAGCGCGATTTTTATAGTTTAGTTTCGCCTTTTTAATAAGCTGTTAGTTTAAGGGTATTAAGCAGTAAATATAAAAAGCTTTAATTTAAAGGCTTACTATAAAGTCTGCTAAAATACTAAAGTAAACTTTATATCTTAGTTAAAGATTATCCCTTTTAGAATCCCTTAGTTAACGCGGAGTAGCTTAGTATATAACGCTTATACTTAGTTTTCCGCTATAACTAATTATTACTTAAAATAAGGAGATATATTTTTAAAACTTTATCGGTTATAGTTAATAAAGTATTAAAGAAGTTCTTTATAAGATCTTTTTATAAGGATTATTCGGCTTAAACTACTTAGAGCTTAATAATAAAGTTTATCGCTATAATATAATATAAAACCGGCGGGCTTTAAATTAAGATAAGCTACTTTAGTATCTTACTTTAGTTAGTTTAGTTATAGTAGTAAGTATTATAGCTATCTATAACCTTATCTATATATTTACTAAGCTATAAGATTAAGAAGCTTTTAGATAGATCTTATTATATATAAGTATAGCTAGCATAAAAATATTTAGTATAGGCGTTTTTAACGATCTTTTTAGTATAAGTCTTAAGGATATATAGTCTTTAGCGTTTATCGTTCTTTATAAAGTATAGTAACCCTTATAACTAAAAGAATAGGAGTTTAAGGATACTATTTTTATCGCTAAGCTATACTATAATCTTTACTTACTATATATCCTTTATATATTTATTAAATCTTTTCTAGCAAAGCAGTAATTCGATTAATGCTTTTATATAAAGAAATACGCGGTTTATTATTTTATCTTCTTAAATACGTTTTAATTTCCTTTTTTAGTTTAAGGATACTAACTTATTATCTTAGTATATTAAACGTAAGAAAGCGTCCGGTATAACGTTTTTAACGCTTAAGATATAGCATACCTTAAGCGGGAATTAGCTTAAGTATTAAGATATAAGGACTAGCTTATTATTAAATTTTATATTAATAAAAAATAAGGATTTTTACTATATAATTTTATAAGTACTTATATAGTTAATAAAGATAACTACTTATAGCGTTTTTATAGATAGTACTATAGTATATAACTTATAAATTACTTATATTAAACCGGCTACTTTAAGTTTTATAAGCTAGTATTAAGGTTCTCCGCTTTAAAGGGCGCGGCTTAAGTAGATAATAAACTAAACCTTAGTCCGGGCTAGTAAGGTCTTTTTATCCTATTTTATGCTTTTTTTTTAATAAAAAGCTATAGCTACTACTCCGTATTTTTAAGATATATTGATTTAGATAAATAGTTATTAAGCGGGGTTAAAGTAGTAAATTATTTAAGGCTTAGTAAGTTTCTTAGTTAAAATCGCGAAGGCCTCTTTTTCTTTTAAAGTAAGCTAAAAAGCGGCTTTCGCGGTATATCGAGCTTATCTTTAGCCCCTTAAAGGGACTCCTTCTTCTTATCTTACTTAAAGTAGCTTTATCTTTTGTTTTTATAAGATATTAACTTCCTTAGCGAAATACGGGACTATATAGTATAGCTATTTAATAAGGCCGATCTATTTCTTAAGCTATTAAAGGTTCTTTAAGAACGCGATATCCTTTAAAGCTCGTACATATTTATTTATATTTATTAAACTAATAGCGTTTACCTTAAATCTAAGGAGCTATATAAATAGGTATAATAAGAAGGACTTTAATCCGGATAAGGTAATATTATAGTTCTAAAAAGCGCGGAATATAGCCTTTAACTATTAAAGGTATTCTTTAGCTATATTAAAGTAAATAATAATATTGTTAATATAAGCCGCCGCGTATTTTTAGTATTTATAAAGGACGTTATTAATAAACCTTTAAACGTATACTAAAGAGTTTTTAAAGCTTATAAGTATTATTAATAATCTTTTTAGCCCGCGATAGCTTATAACTATAAACCTTTTTTAATAGTCTTAATAAACTAAAAACTAATAAAAAAACGATTATACGTTTAGTATATTAATAAACTTCTTTCCTTAAAGGCTTTTTATTATATCGCTTTAAAAAGGCATTAAGTAAGCGTTTAAGGTAATAATAGCGTTAATCCTTTATAAGTTTATAACTACTTATCCCCTTTCCTTTCTATGTACTATCTTTTATATTATAAATACTAGCGCTGCGAATAAAGTTAGCTTATAAACTCGTTTTAATCGGCCTTATACGGTTAGCTAGCTAAATATTATATTTACTACCTTTTTATCCTTATCGCTTAATAAGTATAATCTTAATATTACTTATTAGTATTACTATCCTTTTACTAAAAATATATATATATATTTAGATTTATCTAAATATATATTACTCCTTTATCCTTTTAAAGGCGGGGAAACGATTAAAGGATATCTTAAACTTTTAATATATATTTTAAGTCCTTAGTATAGATCTAAACGCCCTTAATAGTAGTAAGTTTAAGTAAGTCCTTAGTTCGGCCGATTTTAAGCTTATAGTTTACTATAAGATCCTTTTATAAGAATTCCTTCGTAAGGTTTATTTTATCTAGATTTTCTATAAGGGCTTTTACTAAAAAAGTAGTAGCGTTAACCTCCTTATATAGCTAGAATTACTTATTAAGGTCCGTAATTATCCTTACCTTTTAGCCTTAGCGGAGTATTAATAGTTCCTTAAAATAGTTTATCGCTATAAAGCTCTTATAATCCTATATTATCGTTTAGGCGAGCTTAAGGTTATTAAGAAAAAATATTATATTACACCTTAACGGCGGCGTCTAGACCTATATAAGTAAGGCGTAGCTAAAACTAACTAAAATTATTATAATAACTAAGTAAGTTACCCGTTTATATATCGCTAGTCTTAGCTAAACTATCTTAACTTTAGCTTTAATCCCTTTATAAGCCTTAATTTATAAGACTAATATAAAGTTAATAAGGTCCTCTTAATAAAGCACTAAAAAGTCTTAGCTAAGTAATATATTAGCCGCTAAGCGTTTTACTATCTAAGCGCTAATCCTTACTTTTATAACTATAAAGCTACCGTTTAGCTTTCTTAGTATATACGCGGTAAATTCTACTTATTTAACGGTAGCTATTTTTCTTACTCCTTAAATAGGAATTTATTAAAAGGAGTTTATAGTTATATTTTAAAAAGTCTTTACTAAGTTAGCTTAAATAAGGCTTTTATTTATCTTAGTATTTATATAAGCTTTAATGCTTATTCTAGGCCTTTTTTTTCGTAGATTAGTAAGTATATATAAGTAAATTATAATAGCTTATTAAGGTTTAATAGCTAAATATTAAAAGAAGCCTTAACTATTTAAACGCTTTATAGCTTTTAAATAACTACTTACTATACTAAGCTATATCTTAATATTATAACGTCTTAGTTAAGGTTAAAGGGGTGTTTATCTTTAATATATTAATAAAGCTTATTTTTTAAAAGGAATACTTTGCTAAAAAGTCCGTATACTTTATTAGCCTCTTAAACTAAGTTTATTATAATATAGATTGCGGTTTCCTTTAAGCTTTTATTAGTATCTAACTAAGCTCTTTTTATATTATACTTTTCGTCCCTTAAATAGTTATTAGTCTTTACTATAGTTCCTTTTTTAGTTATAAGGTATATACTACGCCTTATAGCGTAAGGATAAGGGGATAAGGCGCGGACTAATTACCGCCGGTTAAAGCCGGTATTACAGACTAATTACCGCTAGTCGGGGCCGGTACTACGGACTAATTACCGCTAGTTAGGCCGGTATAACAAACTAATTACTACACGTAATCGTATATAGGGGTTTAAAAATAGTAAAAAGCTTATCTATTCTTAAAGGTATAGCTAGCTACTTTATACTTAGTCCTCTAAGCTAATTTTAAGGATCTTTAACTATACTATCTATAGTACGTAAAATAAACTATAGATATCCTTATAGAATCGCTTAATAAACTAAGTATAAGCTTAGTTAGAAATACTATAAACTATAGTTAAGGAAATCCCTTAAATATCCTTAGATATCCCTTAAAAATCGCGGTAAGGTTTATCTTATATCTTCCGGGGTGCTTTTATAGTTAAAAACGGGTCGAACTATAGTTAGGATATCCCGCGGAAATCCCTAAAAATCCCTTAAAGATACCGGCGGAATCCGCTTAATAGTTTTTACGGTATCTCCCTTAATTAAAGACGTCGTAAACTATAGTTAAGTAGGCTCTTAACCCTTTATAGTTATATCCCGGAAACCTTAGCGGGGTTTAATTAGTAATATTTATCGTATCTCCTTAAGCGAGCCTTTATAGTGCGTGCTTTAAGCGTTCCTATCGCGGGGTTTTATAGGGCTTCTTTAAGAGTAAAGTAAGGAGTCTAAGCATAGCCGTTTAAATTCTATAATAACTCCCTTAAGTAAGAAAGAAAAGCCGACGTCCTCGTTAGTTTAAAGTAAGGATAAAGTAAAGGGGGTGCTAAGTAATAGCTTCGTAATAGCGTCTTTATACTATGTTAATAGTATACTATCTTTATCCTTTTAATAGTTTTTTCAGCTTATTTAGCTAATAGTAGCTAAGTAGCTTAAGGTAGTTAGTAGGTAGCTTTATTATAAATCCTTACTTTATATTTAGTTATACGGCTTCGTTTTTATTAAAGCGATTAGTATGTTTAGCTAGAACTTATAATAAAGTTTTTCTGACTTTTCCTTAAAGCGTATATTTAGGCCCTTACTAAGTAGTAAGGAGTCTCCGCGCTAAGGAATGCTTAAGTTCCTTAGCGGGATACGTTATAAGAGACTAGCTTTATTTAAGCCTTATCTTATATTAGTATCCTACTTATCTTTCTTACGCCGTTTTTTAATCCTCCGCTAAGTCTCTCGTTTTACTTACTAGCTTTATAGGCCGCCTATAAGCGAGATATTATATCCTACTTACTGCCGCTATTATAGTTATCCCTTGCTCTTTATTGCCGGGCTTTCCGACTTATTATCCTTTTTACGCGGCGTTACTACTTACGCCTTTCCGCTAACTAACGCGCGTCTAGCTACTAAAAAGGTATTAAAGTAAAGGTAGGCCGTCCCGCTAATATTTATAAGTATAGTAAGCACTAAGGTATTAAACGTTTATATTCCCGCTTAAAAGCGGGTAATAAGGTCCTTAATAGCCTTAATGCTTAACTCCTTACTTTTAAGGTTTTAAACGTGCTTAATAGTCTTAAAAAACCTTTATATAAAGGGGGCCTTAAAAGTAAGAATATAAAGCGCGTAGTCGGTATAGCTAATAAGGCGGATATTAAAGCCTAAGAACTTTATTGCTTAAGTTAAAGTTAAGTTACGTTTAAACTCTTCGCGGGCCTATAAGTAAAACTTAGTATAGTTTATAGCTAAGCGGAAACTCTTAATTATTATAATCTTATCGCTAGAGTATAAGCTTACGAAGCCGGGTCCGTTAAGGATTATGTTAATTACTACTAGCGGCTTTTATAAGATCGGGCGGCGGAATATATCGCGAGGCTAGTTATTACTATCTCCTCCGGTTAAGGAAAGATAGCGGATAGACTATAATAAGGCGCTTATACGCCTTTATATAGCCGGGCTAAGCGTAGCGGTAAGCGGGAAAAGCGTTCGCTAAGCGGGACTAAATAGGTCTTTAAGGCTTATTATAGCTATAGGCTAAGAAGGGGATTTTATAGTATAGGCTAGACCGCGTATAAAGTAAGATAAGGTTTTAGCTATAGTCGCTTAAGACGCCGCTATAAACCCG